>PVKA01001235.1:0-153756 GCA_004027165.1 Ctenomys sociabilis
AAAAAAAAAAAAAAAAAAAAAAAAGAAACCAAGAATCTAACATAGAAAACTGTAATTAGAGTAACTACCAAAGCTTTCATCAGTCTATTTGGAAGCCTTGATTTTATTTTGGTCTTTGCATCAAGGGCATCACATTTCTTTTTTTAACAAAGAAAAGCCCGGTGGAGGTGGGGAGAGGATTCTCTCAAAACAAAGAAAACCACAAAGCAGCAAAAATAACAAAAAAGAGGTAATTTAAAGTCTGTGTATTTCATGTTAATGAATAGTAAACAGTAGACTATTAAAACCATATGGAAAAATATAGACTACAATGGAACGAAATATGCCCACGGGGACCATTTTGAATCAAAATGCTGATTTATTTATTCTTGGAAAATATACTAATACATGTAGTAAACACAGTATGCTATCAGCTCTTAGAACAGTAATTTTCATCTCGCTCAGTGATACAGAAAGATCCAAACTGGAAACATCTGTTATCTTCACTGCATGTCAAGGTATCTGGGCCGCTCAACAATATGGCCCAGATACCTTGACAGTCTCAGTCTGATTGCAAAAGAACAAATTCCCCACATCAATAAAACAAACCATCTTTGGATATTGGCTTTGGAACTGAAAACCATATAGCTCGTCTGCTGGCACTACTGAGGACAGAATCCTACAGTGGTTACAAAGTACCAGTTCAAAAATCCAAACTACACTTCACTTTGACCTTAAAAAAAACTTAGCAACTAGGTAACCTTGGGCAATAATTAACCTGTAGAAACCTTAATTTCCTCACCTTTAATGTATAAATTATACAATATTTAGCATATTTTTCAAAAGTTCTTTTAAAAATATTTAGCCATCAGGGAAATATATATTAAACTACAAAAAAAATCCACCTCATTCCTGTCACAATGGCTGTCACTAAGAATACAAGATACAATGAATGCTGGCAAAGAACTCTCCATAGTGCTGATGCGAATACAAATTAATACAGTGTATGGTGGCTGCTCAAAAACCTGGAAAGAGAACTATCATTTGACCTAGATCTCCATTCTTCAGTGTAATTCTAAAAGAGTTAAAATCTGCATACTAGAGAAATACCTAATGGCCATGCTTACTATGGTGCAGTTCACACTATAGAAATAGTCTAGGTTTTTTCAATAGATTAATGGATAAAAAAGTGATTATATCCATGCCTGGATATATAATTTTATTCCAAGAATAAAATTATGTCATTTGAATGGAACCAGATAACATCACGTTAAGTGAAATAAGCCAGGCTATAAAAGCCAAATACTGGATCAGGGAGATGGCTCAGTAGAATAAGTGCTTCCCTGGCAAGCACAAGGGCCTGAGTTCAACCTCTGGTTCTACCAAAAAAAAAAAAAAAAGCCAAATATTGGATGTTTCATCCACATGGCTGACATTGACAAAGGATCTACAAATTGTGGTACAGGGTTAAAGCATAAATCCTGAGGATATGTGATTGACCTTATCAGATACAAAAGTTACATTTCTTGTTATATAGGTCTTGCTTTATTTTGGTCTGAACCATCCAGTAGAAAAGTACTAAAACGAGGTATATAATGTAAAGCCATATTAATATGCTGAGCTGTAAAAGGCTCAAGTCAACAAATTCTGTGGATAACCCACTACTATTGTGGACTGCTGGATTGTATTGGAGTGCTTTGCTGAATTCAAGCACCTATAGTATTTAAATGCCAATAGAATACCTATCTCTGACAGGACTAAACAAAAAAAGGGGATACAAAGGAAGAACCATTTTGCACTTGTATATACAGAATAGTTAGGACAGATATACAGCTACTTTTGCTTAATTCTGTGAGAAGAAAGATTTGTAGTAATAGTGTTTGGACAGGATACCCTGTCTGCTTCTTGTACTATGGATAACCACTAGGAAGACAACAATGTAAAATGTATTAATTATTGAAAATGTCCTATTAATCAGCTATGAAACTGTCTCATTGATATTTGTCTCTCAATGGCATAAAAAAGAATACAATAGCTGAAAGATGCAAAGAAAAAAATATTGCATGTTTCTTCAAATACGAGGGATCTTTAGAAAAAGGAGAGTGGGAAGATAACATGAAAGTAGAAGGAACATTGTTCAAGGAAAGTAAGAGAATGGGGAATGTAAAGGGAAGGGATTAATGGGATGGAAGATGAAAATACAGCAGATGAATGCATGCATGTGCTAAAGGTTCATCTTCTTGTCTGTACAACTAATATGTACTGAGAGTTCCCCTCCATGGTGTGCAACTATCACAACTGCTGTAGATTTCATAAAGAAACTTCCACCAGCGCCATTTCCTCAGGCTTATAATCAAGTAAAAAAAATAAAATTTTAAAGTAAATGTCTTACAACCCTGGCCCAAAATAAATGATAGCTAAAATTTGTTGTCTTTCTTGTCAGCATGAGCTGATTATGTCTGTTATGCTTTCCTTCAATGCAGAATATCCTCAAACTTGTTTTGATCAACAGAATGCTAACTGTAACAGAAAAATTGCTGAATGACCCTGGGAGGAGATGTGCAGTTCTGTGTCTGCCTCTTTGGAAATGCCCTCAGATTTGGCCACCACATTGTGAAGAGGCCCCAACCAATCACAGCTGCACGGCAGCATCCAATGCAAGCACAGAGGCCACTGGACCATCCGGCTCAATGCGCAGCCCCACTAGCAGCACAGGAAGTGGAAGACTACTGGGCCAGCCACAAAGCCATCCAGGTAATAACTGCTGCCACTCATGCTACCGGCTTTTGAGTGGTTTCCTATAGAAAACTGACACATGGTCAGTGTTTGACAGAGTTCAATTGCTATGACAGTATCTCTTACACAAAATGCATGGGACCAGAAGCATGTCAGATTTCAGGACATGCCCATATACACAATGAAGCATCTTGAGATTGGGAACCATGTCCAAACATGAAGTTCATAAAGGAATTTTTACCTTATTTTTATATTATATGTTTACATTGTATTTTTAGTAATCTTGTATATAAAACAAAGTTTTACAGTTTTACTGTAGACAAAATGTCAGGGCTCAACAATTTCAGATTTTGAATTTCAGACTGTGGACATTCAACCCATATGCTATCAGCTTTAGTAAGTATATAGGTTCCAAAACTTTCAGTTGATGCCTGAACCCTCAGATACTCTAAACCCTATATATACAACATTTTTTACCCTAACCTGGAAAGTTCCAACTTTTCACATAGAGGAAACAATTTATAGCTTCTCTTTCTACATTCGAATTGCCAACATCAGTATTCTTGCACGTTGGGGCTATGATAAAGTGAAATATTGATTGCAAGGCCTTCAGTAGCACATAGTTGACATGATACTGAGATAGTAACTAAGTGGCAGATTGGCAGATAACAAATACAGCATGGATACAGCGCACCAAAAGACGATTCACAACCTGGGCAGGACAGAAGAGAACAGATGACAGTGGTATCATGTTACCTAGAACAGCAACTCAGAATGTACAAGTTGCTTATGTTACGAATGGCCTCTTTAGTTTTCAGACTGCAGTTAACTGCAGGTAACTGAAATTGCAGAAAGTAAATGTGAGAGAGTTAACATCAAAACACAAGCAGTTCAAAGGATAGGGCACTCTCCTCCCTGCAAATATATAAACAAGTGAGTAGTCTGTGGATAAATTATCTATTTCAACATTTATTTCTATGAAACATTATTACTTCTTAGCAATCAACTAAAAGAGATTTATAAAAGAAATTTAACTACTATAATTGGAAAGTAGCTTGCCTAGATTTCTATCAGAAGAAACTGCAATTAATTTCCAAAGGTTAGTTACCTAGATGAACACACAATGAATTGACCTATGAAAATATCATTAAGCTAATCCACTGACTTGTGCTGACAAAACAACAGTCCTAATTTCTTCAAGTCTTAAGTGTTTCAAGGTAGAGAACCTCCTGTAATTACTTGTAAGTATAATGTGAGCAAAGATCCAGAACGTTTACACATTACAGGCTTCTTTTAACTGGGCTGCTATTTAAATCATGGTTTTTCTGAAAACAATTTAATGTAACTAGACTTGATGTATTTCTAGGTAAGATATCATCCTGGATGTTGTCCTGTCTAGTACAATGCACAGAAGTCTCTGGTCAAAAGTCAGACCATTAATAACCCTGATGTAACAATAAAGAAACAAATGTTTTGTTTTTTTTTTTTTTTTGGCTTCCAGTTGTACCTGAGCCAACTTCACAACAATTTTCAGAAAAACATTTAAAAGTATTTCTGAATGTACCACTATTTCTGTCTATGCCTGTGAGAACTTCAGTGAAATAATTATTCAATAAATGTACTGCTGTACCCAAAACTTGCTAAATTTAATTTATACCCTACCCATTAAAGTCAATCTTAATAGCTCTCCTAGAGGTACAAGACACTTAAAATTCAACAGAAATAACAATATCAGAACATTTAAAAGGAAATAAATAATTCTAATACTTCAGTTAAATGGTATGATGGGAGGTTTGTGTATCAATTTATAAAAACTTTATTTCTTGCTTGTTTATTTCCTGCTTAATTATTTCTTAAGGGATTAAATATTAAAAGAGTAAAAGAGAACATAAAAATTCACAAAGATTAAAATGTAAAGTAACATCTGTTAGTCTTTTCCCAAGCAGCGTGTTGCTTGTGTAAGTAAGGCCTGCTTACAAGAAGGCCCTGCTTACCTGGTTTGAAAATGGTTTTGTATGCATGTAAATAATGATCTGCTTATATGAAATTCTACTAAGAAGAGCTTGATTCACTCAATGAACATATTTAGAGGATGTGCCTTGCCCTGCCATTACTCTATGCAATGAAAAAGTAAAGAACAGTTTATTCCTTACAGCCCTGTCTGTCTCCATATATAGATAATATAATACAGACATAGACAGGTGGGGGAGGCTTCAGTACATAATAATACTGTGCACTGTGCAGTCAAGGTGCACTGGGGTGATTGCAGAGCACATGACCTAAAAGGAAAACGTTCTCAACCTGTAAGCCTTGTAGAAACCCGTAAGGCAGGCCAAGGAAGACAGAAGTACATGGCAGGTGGAAGCTGCAAGGAAGGCCAGCAGATAACTGCACACAGGTGGAAACCACGCTGATGGTGCGACAAAACAAAGGGATGGTGACGGGTGTTTGGGACAGGGGTTGAGAGGGCAGCAGGACCACAGCATCAGGCGACACTGCCTCAGTGCACAGCCTTGCATCGAGCTGCACAGATGCCCATCTAGTGCTGTGTGTGCTGTTCAAGGACACAGCGGGTCGAGGTATACAGACAGGGCTTCCATCAGGGAATACTGCATGACGGGAAAGGGACAGGAAGAGGTGACAGGAGGAAGCGGAAAAAGAAAACCACTTTTAATCAAATATATCACAAAAGATAATTGAATTATTAGGGATCGTTAGGTCTGCAATTAAATTGAAAAGCTATCTTGATGCTCTCTCTATTGTTGGATAGTAAAATGAGTGTTTCATCCCTGTGTCCTTAGTAGAATGTAATCTAGATTTAACAAACTTAGAAGACAAGGAAAAGAAAACAACAGTACCCAGAAAGAAATACACCCGAAGCCAAGGTCTCTGAAGCAGATGCTCTGCTCTGGCAGCTTCTGGGCCCTTGGAGTATAACTATCTGAAGCGAGCTCAGGGCTCTCTCACTGCCGAAGCCCTTCTTCTGTAAGAGCTGTCTCTATTGAAAATACCACGGCAATTCCCCCACTTCAGATATGAGTCACCAGAGACACTTACTAAAGAAATACATCCTTTTCTCATGATCAAAAATAGAAGACCAAGCTGAATCTGACCACATCCAGACACATACTATTCATAACCAATCAAATGGCATGTTGCCATATGACACCGTCCAAGCTAATTCCCTCATCAAGGAAACTCCTAAAAGGGCTAAAGAATAAACCTTGCAATATACCACCATTTGTTATTTTATAAATGGACTATAGCTCAGCATTATCATTTTCCATTAAATTTTATGAAGCACGGATATATCTCGTGTCAACATCCATCACAAAATCTTTCTTGTAGACAGATGCGTGGTGCCACACAAGGGTGAACACAAAACCACACGCGAGGTGTCTTCTGATAGCAGGTACAGCCCCACACCTGATTTTTCACCAGAATGAATTTCTGTGATGTTGCCAGAAGATGTAATTTGAACCCCATTACTACCTATTTTTTCACTATTCTTCCAGTAATATAGCTAAATGATACTTATCACAGAATAATAACGGCTTTTCTTCCAATGTGAGTAACACTTTCATTGTGAAGTGCTGAGAAGAAACTGTGCAGAAGCATGAGCAACAGTATTAGCTTAAATGGGTAACAATTGTAGTCCAGATTTGGTCTTCAGGGCAGCAGACTTTGAATCTCCTCACTTCTGAGCTGTGAAGATGCAGAATCTCAGGCCTGACATCAGAACAGCTGGATTAAAATATGGACTTTAGGGGTAGAGGAAATAGCTCCATAGTGTAAGCGCCTGCCTGGCAAGAGCAAGGACTGAGGTTCACCCCCAGTACCACATGCTGTGCTGGCCCTGGAACACCGGATATGTGGTGCTGGCCACTGAGACTGAGTGGAGGCTGAGACATGAGGATCACCATGTCCAAGCTGCATAGTGAGTCCCTGTACCAAATAAACAAACAGGTTCTCAGGATCCACGGGCAAGTCTAACCTTTTCTTTCCACTGCTTTTCTCCAAAAAAACTGCATCTGAAAACAATCTTAAGATCCAAGCACTTACTCAACGATCATAATGAAACTATTTAATTGTCCCAAACCTACTCTGGATCAGTCCCTCTCCTTCCTAATGCTGCCAGTGTACAGAGAACATTCTGGAGCCACAAGAGCAAGGGGCGATGGAATTGTTTTAGAGTGATTCAACTTCTCCTTCAAGTCAGATCTCAAGGACAATACTTAGGGGACCTTTAGTTGTCATCCCTCTTGCTCAATAACCCTAAAGACCCCACCCCTAGTCCTTCAATGGTGTCTGGGGACACTCTGTACTTTTCACTTTCATAAATATCAACCTCAGACAAATAATGGCCTCATCACCACACCCCACATTTTTCTCATGGGAGAAAAATTAAACCCTTGTGACAGATTGCCAGAGTGCCAGAGGTCTCCGAAAAGATTGCTGTTTCCTCACTTCTCCCTACTAGTTGAAATACAAGATGACTACCTTAACCTCCATTAACCTTTGAGAGACCAAAACACAAGCCATCTGTCTGCATGTTCAGTTCTATCCTTAAATTCAGCAGAGAGGAAAAAAAAAAAAAGAAAGGAAGATAAGCTGCGCTAATAGGGAAATTAAAATTGTCTTCTGTGAACCCCTACCCGCAGCAACACTTTCTCCCCTGAAGCTGACTCTTCCCCCTATTCTATGTCTCCTTCCAACTTACTAATTAGAGAGCAATTAAGATCTGGCTGCTCATCCCAGCAGCACAAATATTCTTGCAAAATGTCAATCATGATCTACTATCTTATTTTGTCATGAAAACCACGAATCAGAGAGAAAGAGGCACAGCCTGTGGCAGGGTGACAATCACCACACCACATGGTGGAATGTGGCCAGGGTGTGGCTGTTTGAAAGCAGCAGCTGCAGATCCCAAGGGAGCTGCTGCTGCATCTGGCACCTAGAAGAAGGAAAGTGAAAGGCAGGAAGAAACTCTTGGCAGAGTAATCTTAGCGCAATAAATCAAGGGCAAAATTAACTAAAAGCTCTGAAAACTTATCATGCAGAGAAGTACAGCTTTCAATAGCACATAAATGATGAAGAATCAATTCTATAACCACTGGATTCCAAATGCTTTTTTTTTTTTCCTTTTAAAAAACCTTGAAATGTTTGACAACAAAAACAAGAAAAACTGACACAGGACACTTATTTATTTCACCAATAAAATCATTAACATAAATCTGTGATCTACTTGTCATTAACAAATACAAACATAAGGACAAAATTCACAGGAACAAAACAAAACATTTTTAAAAGACAGGGAAATTTAAATTCACAGAAGTCACTCTAACTAGGCTGCTATAACCTCCAGTTCCAAGCCAGAGACTGACCCAGAGAATAACGACTTAGCAAGATTACTCTTTAAAAAAAAGGGGGGGGGGCCCTGGGATATAGCTGAACTTGAAGGGTTCAATCCCCAGTGTGTGGGGAAAAGGTCCACTTTGCAGTATTCCATTGGCCTCTAATCCCAGGAGAGGGATGCTGTGAGTCACAACACAAAGTTTGGAAAGAACCAAAAAGTGACAAAAAGAAGTTTCTTCCAGAATCAAATTAAATATGACCTGTCAACAACTACTTTTCGCTTAACATAAGGATTAGTTCATGTTTGCAACTCTGAAACTAGCCTATTAAAAACTGCAGAAGGCCATGAGGAAAATGGAGCACTGCAACATACCCAGATAACACTGAAAGTAAGAACAGAGACAGTAGTTCTGGCTCCTGAAAGCTTAGCACAAAATACAAAGAATTTCTGGGTATAAAATGCCAATTTATCAAATTATTTTATAGCAAAATTCCATTACCTTTTAAATTAACTGGTCTCTGTTAAACTATTTGATAGCTGTTACCATGCAAAAAAAGAAAAATCATCATCTTATAGACTATTACTAACCGTCACACTTGTCTGCTAAGAAATTCAAACATATTTCTTTACACCCAAACACAGCTTAATTTCTATAAAAATGACACAGGCAGACATTGAACTTGCTGGCAGGCTGGTCTCGATGGCGTGCTCGGTCCTGGTGACATTTCACAATGGTAACAACTGTAGAGGAGGACACAGCCTGAAAACCATGACTTTCTTGCCAATAAAACACAGGTTCATAATGCAGCAGAAAGAAGTGCAATTGTCTAGAAGTCAAAGAATGATAAATGCTGGTATAGCAGAGTAAAGCTCTTCAATGTGGGACATTGCTCAGTGGCACAGCGCCTGCCTGGCAAGCACGAGGTCATGAGTTCAATTCCTGGTACCAAAAAAAAAAAAGAACCCTCCCTGTTATTGATGGGCAAAAAAACTGGTACCCCAATATGTACCATTCTGGAGATCTATCAAAGAAATAAAACAAGAAATTCCATATGACCCAACTATTCTCCTAGGCATCTTCCCCACAGAGATACAGACATCACATTATAGTGATCCATCCATGCCCAAAATCGTAACTGGATATCCATGACAGCTGAACCCTGGAAGCAGCAGCCTGTGTGTCCATCAACAGACGAATGGACACAGAAAATGCATCTATACGCAATAGAATACTAGTTAGCTATGAAGAAGGACAAATTCGAAATACCTGTAGGAAAATGGATGTACCTGGAAAATATTAGCGAAATAAATCAGATGCACAAGTTTAAATCATGTTAGCTCTCCTTTGAGGAACACAAACAGTAAAATTAAAAATAAACAGAAACAAGGGGACAGATTATTTTCAAATGAGACTGAAAGTGTGGGGACAGGGAAAGGGGAAAATTTAAATTATGCAATATACAGTTGTTATCTAATGCCACACCAACTCCACTGAGTCAGCTCAGCAAAAACCTATAATGGATATAAATATTATGTACCATAAACATGAACTAAGAATAATAACAGCAACAGAAATGAAAATGGGGAAGGGGATTTAGAGACTGAGGGAGGGAGATAAGGGTGAAGAAGGGGATTAATAAAGGAAACAAGTTGTATTATGAATGACAAACATATACTAATAAAATTAAATTTAAAAACTGCAAAAAAATCATATATTTCTCTCTATATATACATCTATAACTGAAGTTGTAAACTCAAAGAAGAGGCTGTAACAAGCCCTGTGTCAATGGCCAACTAGGGACTAGATTTAGAGTCTGAATTGCTAGCTGCAGTGAAATTATATGCTGTAACCTTTTCCCTCTGAGATGAATAAACAATACTTTCTGGAAGGCTAAACAATTAATGAGCTATTATATTTTTTTTCTTCTGTAGTTAGGACAGGGTCTACAAGGTCTCATATGTACATTAGACTCAGAATGATCCTCCTGTTTTCAGACTTCCAAGTGCTAGGATTATAGGCACAAGCCACCACATCCAGTCTCAGTTGCCAGCTCAGTGGGCCTCAGGAATGGGGCTGGCACAGCACACAAGGGATCAAACCCAGGCCGCTGCGCTCCTCCTAAGCAGTCACTTTAGTCTGCCATAATTCATTTTTAAGTAACCTAAATGTTAGCAGGTACCATGTAAATAAAAATGCATTCAAAATATATGCACATGAGATGTGTGAAACATATGGTAAATGTTTAAAGCTCTACAAATTACAGTATGTAAAAGACATATTGCTGCCACCACCCCCACAGCACTCTGCCTCGCTTCAACAGACCTAACCCATCTTCTAGCACTTTCTGAAGCAGCTGCACAGTCTCTTTCACGGGTGTCTTTACTAGAGCTATAGTGATGGCTTTGAGGTCTTGAAGCAATTCAAACTGTTTACCTTTCATGTCATTGTGACTTTGAGGAAGTCACTTGGTGCCAGGCCACATGATGTCAGATCCAATTCATGATTTGAATGAGGACAGAGAGTATGTTTCTATAAACCTGATTTCAGGATGGCATTTGACAGTTGCAAATTACACTTAAAAGACTACAAAAAAGTACTCCAAGAAATACTTCAGAAAGTGGCAAGAATGATGGGATACATTTTCTTGGAATGAGGGAAAGCATTCTGAGGGATTAATGGCAATGTTCCTTTTATTTTTAAACTTTTAAACATTCACTATGTTTTTGACCAAATGTTATATATACCATTATAGAGAATATATACATTCTCCAAAATCCACTAGTCCTGCTCTTGGTTTTGTTTCCATCAAATATCCACGAGTATATTCACTGACACACATCTACAAGCTCGCACAGAAACCCTGCTATGACAAATCCACCAACAGAGCAGAGTCAGGGCTAGAGCTATACAGCAATGCTACCACACTTTCCTACCCTGTGCAAGGCCTTAGGTTTAGTCCCCAGCACCACAAAAGACAAAGGCAGCAGAGATTCAACAGTGAGATTTTACCACTCAGAAATAATGAAAATGAGCAGACTGCAAGGACCTGCACCAACTAGTGGAGGTCACAATCATACACAAGGAAGGCACAGAAGTACAGAGCACATGACTAGGTGTGTGTTCAGGGTCTATGTATGTGCATGTCTGTATGTCAAACCTATTTATTTTCTCCCTTCTCTGAGTTAAGAAAAAGAAACTTCTATGGGCCGGGGAGATGGCTCAGTGGAATAAGCACTTCCCTGGCAAGCACAAGGGTCTGAGTTCAATCCCTGGTTCTGCAATAAACAAACAAACAAATAAACGAATGAATAAATAAATAAATAAAGGTCACCAAATAAGACAGGGGCAAATAATTAAGCCCCACAAAAAGATTTAAAATATAAAAAAAAAGAAAAAGAAAAAGAAACTTCTTTTTAACATTAACTCCCAGAAACACAAGTTTATGACCCAAAGCGACAGCTCTCCCCTAGCTGCTTTTCCACCACACCTTGCCGCCAAAGGCTGCACATTAAGCTAACACAGTTTCACGCTGAGCGAAAGTCCATAAACTGAGGGCAATATCAGGAAAAATGGGCTGGTTCTTTGTTTTTGTTTTCCTTAGGTTGTGGACACCATTGAGTTGCATTAAAAAGAAAATCATCTTCCATCATGGAAAAGTTCTCCTCTTCCTTTCATACAATAAATTCTGGATTCCAATAAAAATATTTTTGAATTTATGATACACATATGAAAAGCATGTGGGCAAAATCATATCTGATTCGATTTAGGTTTGTATCTGCTTTTCCTACTTTGCCTGCATTTCATCAGTACCCCAAACTCTACACCAGAGTGGAAGGGGAAGTGGAAAGCAGGTGCCCTGCACCTCCCTCAGTCTTGGGGGCCCGAGTGACAGTGCTCTGGGCTGCACGCCCACCTGGCGCTAAGTGCTGACTGTGCCCCACTGCCACACCAACTGTACCTCGTCAGCTCAGTTTTTAAGCAGACACACACATTATAAGTAGTAGGCACTAATTTCCTCTTCAAAAGAGACAAGCTAATTTCCAGCAAAAAGCAACATCTATTTTTTAAATGCAACATGTTAAAACTGTCATACTCAACACAGATATAAAGCCTCATGTACCAGTTTAAAAGTTTTTCAAAAGGTGAGACTTCTACAAAAGCACACAGGTCCCACAGGGCTGTGTAATGTACATACAAGTGAACTTATGGCTTATTTAAAAGTTAAAATAAATCAAAATTTTAAAAATAAAACAGTAGATAAAATAAGTTTCTGGATTTTTTTTTTTTTTGGTCTGTAAAATAAAATAGAAATACAAAACTTAATTCCCCAAAAGTTTCATTACAATTCACCCCTGTAGAGATCTAACTGTTGACATGTTACTGCACTTTGTAGCTGTTCAAGGAACTCTGGCTTTACACACAGCCAAGCTGGATGTGGCACCATGCAGTCCAGCACCATGTGACTTCCTCTCAGGGCCACAATAAAACAGAAACAGAGATCAAAATTATCTGGCTGTGAGCAGGTGGAGTGGAGAGTTAAGCCTGTTTTCAGGGGTCCCCATCTTTAGGCAAAGCAGATGTTCAACATGAAGGGTGAAAGGAGGAGACTCCCTCTTTTAAAAGCAAGAACTGCCCTTTTCTTCTGCTTTTTGAGCAGAAGAGTATGCAAACATGGTTTCAAATGAGGAGCTGTAGCCCCGGCTGATCTGCCTGCTGGCACATGCTCCTGAGAGGGGAAACCAGACATTTAGGAAGGCACTGATATTTCAGATCATCAGGCAGCACCGAGAAAGCCAAAGATCACAACAGCAAAAGGAAGAGTCTCACTCTTTCAAAGAACCATCAATACTGATAAAAAATAACATGAGCTCTCAGAGGTGATAACCACTCATGAATCTTTTAAAATATGTCTATAACAGAAAAATAATAGAAATGACCTGTCTTAATTACTTTTCTCTGTTGCTGACACCTAATACCAAACACTCAAAGTTAAAGGGGGAAAGGTTTATTTAGCTCACAGCTTATACAGCTCTCAGTGCATAACTGGCTGGCTCTAAGACTGAGTGGCACATATCGGACAGAGAACAGCAATTCATGGCACGGAAGACAGCAAAAGCAAAAAGAGGAGAGAGAGACAAGCCCCTTTTTGTCCCTTATATTGTATGCTATGTATTGTAGGCAGCTTAGTTACGTAGAAATATTATAGGTGGTCAGACAGGGTGGAGCCTCGAAGGAGCTAATGCAGGAGACACCTTGCAACTGAGGGACACAGGCACCTCCAGCTGTGGGCCAGATCTCAAGACAAAAGCTGACACAAATGCACCCACATATCTCCCTAGGGATGGGCATCAGGGACTGATATTTTACACAGGTATCTATTGCCCCAAGGAAGCCAAGAAGTCACTAAACCAACCCCCTACAGGAAAAAGCCCCCATCTGTACTCCTGCCTACTTGCTACGTCACTCACTTTCCCATTTGATCCTAACTTAATCCATTTTACCTGAACAGTTATATTTGTAATCTTAATGGCTGACCACAGTTTTGCCCCACCTTGTGCCTACCTTATGATTTCCTAGGTATCACACCTTGGATTTGGTCTCATGTCGTGGATTTGCTCTACAAAAATACCTAGAAAAGGTTAGGTTCCTTGGCAACTCATCTGGGACCCCTTCTGTCTTTCTCGGACCAAAGTTTTCTTTCCTCCAATAAATGCATTCTGCTCTTAAGCTCCATTGTTCCTAAAATTCATTCTTCAACTTTAGAGAACAGGAACTCGTACCAGGTATCTACAGGCTGGAAGTTTCTTTCCTTTACATCACTAGGGCAGTATAGCACTCACACCCAACAGCGCAGCATTGGACCAGGAATCAATCACAAATGCAAGGAGCCTGTTGCCATGACTGCATAGGGCTTTGAGAGGACACCTAGATGCAATGAACCCCAAAGATCCATGTACATTCCTTTATGCAAAAGGCATTAAGTCTCTCTCTAAAAGCTGTCCAAGTCCTAATAGTTTCAGTATTGCTGAAAAGTCCAAGTCTGGAATTTCTGCTAAGATTTAAGACAAACACTTACCCTATACAAATGAAAAGAAAAAAGAAACACTTTCAGGATTCAATGGCACAAGGGAGACATTTCCATTCCAAAAGTTACATACAAGGGAACACAAAATGGGACCAGAGCAGTCCAATTTTCACGATAAAAATGACAAGGTGCAGGGCTAGGGAGATGGCTCAGCAGTCTAAGTTCCTGTCTGACAACCAAAGGTCCTGAGTTTGATCCCCCATACCATATTCTGCGCTGACCCCAGAACCAAACTGGGCATGATGGCACACACCAGTGCTGGGGAGGCTGAGACAGGAGGATCACCATGAGCCCAAGCTGCAAACTGAGACCCTGTACGAAATAAGTAAACCATTTAAAAAATCATCAGGTATAAACAATCAAGAAAGGTCAATCCATTAAAATGTTTCCTTCTTGTTTTCAAAGAATAGCTACCTTGCACTTTAAGCCCATTACCATTCTTTGAAAAATAAAAACAGCTGGAGTGCATAAACAAATATTTATAGAATGAACTGCAGAGTAAATTCCTCCCATTACCTGTCTGCAAGGCCTTTGCATCCCATCAAGGAGTGGAATCTACTGCTTCTACCTTGATCACGGGTTCATCATGTAACTTTGTCCTCTCATTTGTGAAATCTTGGAAGCAGAGTGGGAAGGTCCTGTGCATCGGTGCGTCCTTCCTCTCTTGCTCCAAGACACCTCATGCAATCCTATGAGCATGCTAGAGCTATCCTCCTTGCACCTGAGAGGCACATGAGGTAAAGCACCAGCCATTCGGCTAAGGGGCACCAGCCACAGCCAAGCATCCCAAACACTAAGCCAACACAAGGAGTTATGAAGAATATTTGTCCTTTTAAAGTAAGTATGCGCACTGTGCAACAAGAGCAAACTGATCCAAACATTAAGTGCTGAACTCTGTAAGGACATCTGTAACAGCACCTACTCAGGGCCTGGTATCTAAGATTACATTTACCATCATCTTATTCACTATCATGGGTCTTCTAGAAAGTACAAAAGCATAGGTCAATCCTTTATAGTGAGATCAGAAACTCTGGATGTCTTAAAACACTGGTAAGTGGGCTCCACAGAGAGTGGGCTTCCAGAGATCCTGATTCAGTAACCCCATGCAGGGACTGAGAAAATGCCCCCCAGAGTTTCGCTGCCTCTGATGATACTGTTAGTCTGCAGATCACACTATGCAAACCATTATACTCAAAGTTTACAGTTTATTTTGATTCACTCAATGAATACTTCATAAATAGATGTTATGGCCACAGATGCTAGGCTCAAGACAACAGAAAGACAAACTTAATACATGCGGTGAAGTACAGGTGTTGTGAGGGTAACAAGTGAAATGCAGACAGGGCTATGTGTGTGTTTGGCAAGGAATTGGAGCTGGACAGAAAGATAAGTACCTCTCACCCTTCTTCTCCCTTAGGACACCAAACACACATTGTTTCCCAAATATGTGAGCCATGTAACTAGCCCACAATCTTTTCTCAATACTTGTAGCTTTTCTGACATTGTAAAAATTATATTCTTAAAGCTCTGCTCTTATCAGTAATATCTGAAGTTATCAGTAATTAACATTACAAATTGTACTTGTCATGTTGGCTGTAGCTGTAACTCCAACCAAGGCTCTTGGAATACCCATACTATAACACAAGTATTCCTAACTGCTCCCATATGAATAATAACATGTTAGTTATTAGTTACTAACACAGTCTCTTCTAGGTTACTCCTCTGCCTGATTTGCTCCTAGAGAATGCAGACATGTTGTAGTATACTTGAATATTTCTAATTTCTAGCCTCTAATTTCACTTATGTTATTATTACCGTAAGCAAGGAACTTTTACTTTTCCAATATTAAAATAGAGAGAAAAGTCATTTCCTGAGTTAACCAGAAGAGCCAAAATTTTATATGAACTTCTGACACACTGAAACTGACAATTCTGTCAAAATGTATAGGTCCTGCTAAAAACACTACCAGACCTAAGGATGAGAATTCTGTTTTAGCTGACCTTGCACATTAATTTCTTTGGTTTAGGCTCAAATTCATTTGATGAAATGATACGGAACAATCATGAGTCTTCTCCCTGGCTACATGCTACAAAACCACATAGTAAAATCCTATAGCAATTACATAAAAATTTGTGGATGAGACGCAAGATTCCAGAACTGTGTAAATCCTCCAGGTAATTTCAAAATGAAGTCAACGCTGAAAGCACAGTGTAGGAGGATCTCCAAGTACCTTCCAACACGTGCCTGTTTCCAAAGCACGCTGCACATCAGAGTCCCTGACATGCTGCTGCCAGCCGGGTGTGGTAGTAAGCAGAGCAACCTACCAGGCTGACCCTGGAATGATGTCAAGTTTGAGCCCAGCCTGGGCAACCTAGCAAGACCGTGCTTCAAAATAAAAAAGGGTAGGATTTAGACACAGGGTTGGGCTGCAACCAGAGTTCTGGGGAAAAGACCCTGTCTGGCCATGCGTAGTCCTGCCCAGGTCAGTCTGCCTCTGACCGCAGCAAGGTTTGGGTGCTGCTTTAACCAGCCCCAGACAATTCTCAGGTTTCACCATCTCCATGACTGGAAATCACTGTGAAAATTCACATGCTTGACCAAGAAATGCACTTCAGAATTCCTTAAATGGAGAGCTTTTCTGCAATGACAATAGGGTTTGCTTGCAAAAATACAGACTTATGTAAAATTTTCTAGAAAAATGACTTTTGTTTACACACAGTGTCACCAGCCCCACAAACATATTAGCCAAGCAAGGCTCCCAAAATATCTGTGGATAATTCTGTAACAAACCCCTGATGTGATTTTATTTATTAGGAAAATAGAAGTACAGACAATACTTCTGTATAAAAAAAAAAAAGGAACACAACATAAAGAACTACTATACAGGGCTGGCGAGACAGCTCAGTTTAGGAAGCCATGGGCCTTCCTAAAACAGGCTGGGTGTGCCCTGCACAAAGCAAAGCCCACTGCTAACAACATCTATTTTTTGCTACCCAGAATTGAACTCTGGACCTTGCACTTGCTGGGCAGGTGCTGTGCCCCTGAACCATATCCCTGGCCCAACATCATCTCTTTAAATCTTTCCAAGCAGAGGAAGGTGGCACACACCAGTAGTCCCAGCATTATAGGAGCCCAAGCAGGAGGACCACAAGTTGAGCTCCATGGTGGCAATTTAGTGAGAGACCCTGCTTCAAATTGAAAAACACAAAAGAGATGGAGATGAGTTCAGTGTGAAAGGGGTTCAAAACTTAGAATAAAATATATATATATATATATATATATATATATATATATATATATATATATATATACTTTGTGGTAAAATTGAGGACTAAGAATGGGATTCACTCAAAAACAACCTTCAGAAATGATTCCAAGCTTTGGATGCCACCTCTGGCAACATGATACTTTGTACTGTAATCCAGGAAACACCTACAAGAAGCCAGAGGATGTTAGGAGTGAGGAAATATAACTGTTCCCAAAGGCTTTGGGGAATACAAATTGAAAGTGTACAAATTTGAACCAGAAATGATAAAAATCAATTCATCAAAAATTGGAAGAGGGGGACTGGGAGATGGCTCAGTAGAATAAGTCTTTTCCAAGGGTTTGAGTTCAATTCATGGTTCTGCAAAAAAATGAAGGAAGGAAGGAAGGAAGGAAGGAAGGAAGGAAGGAAGGAAGGAAGGAAGGAAGGAAGGAAGGAAGGAAGGAAGGACGGAAAGAAAGAAAGAAAGAAAGAAAGAAAGAAAGAAAGAAAGAAAGAAAGAAAGAAAGAAAGAAAGAAAGAAAGAGAAAGAAAGAAAGAAAGAAAGAAAACCAGGCAAATAGCTCACCAGCTTAAGCAACTGCCTGGCAAGTACAAGGTCCTGAGTTTGATCCCCTGTAACAACAACAAAAAATTAAAATAAAAAAAAAATTGGAATAATTACGTTAATGTTTAAGATTTGTGCCCCAAAAGTAAGTCTTTCCCTAATGGGACATAATCTAAAATACTTCTGGGGTCAGCCTGATAGCTCAGAGGACTAAAGCGCTAGCTTTGGCAGAGTGCAGGGGCGGGGTTCGATCCCTGGAGTGCAGTGCTGGCTCCACCCCTGGGGCATGCTGAGACAGTAATTGAGACTGGGCATAGTGGCACACACCTGTAATCTCAGTGATTGGGAGGCTGAAAACAGGAGGATCACTATGAGTGACACCCTGTAGAGTCTGTAGACCCTGTCCTAAAAACAGAAATAAAATAAAATACTTTTGCAGAAATTCACATACCCAAGTAAGCCACACCAAGCTCGATACCGGGCTCCCTCTGAGCTTCCTCACCGGCCTGATCCAGTCTCACTCCTTCCTATAGCTGCAGCACCCAGGTGTCCCTTCCCATATCTCCTCAACAGCTGGGAATAGGTCCCAGTTTGCATATTAGTTTTATTGATTCCTCCTTAATCTTATCAAAATCATTCATAGGCTTGTGTGCACCTTTCTGATAGAAACAATCCATATGTTTCCACTATATTCTTAAAGATATTTGAGCCAGAAGAGGCAAGAAACCAGTTTGTCCAGCACTGCCAACTCAAAGGAAAAAGTGAAGTCCCACAAGTGCCAGAGACATTCGTGCTACCATAACTCAAGTCAGCCAGTGTGGAAAACGCATGACAAAGTGTTTAAACCTAGATCTGTCTACCCTCAAAAATTGGTTATGTGTTCTCTGTGCCTGGTAACAGATGCTTTGAGGAATGGATTAGAAGAGGTGTGACTGGCCCATCCAGACCCACCCTTTCACTTCTGGAGGACATAAACCATTCTGAGACCAGCCAGCCAGGTTATGGCATTAGCAGATTGTACTATTCAATTAGCTGTTACCTAAATCATTCAGAAGACACCGACATTTTATTTACTGGGAAAAATTAATAGTCAACAAGAAGATTAACATATACAAGAGGTAGCATCTTCTCAGAATCTACACATATTTTCATATAAGTATTCCATTCTGCCAATGTAATTTAAATTGCTTTATCCTGAGAACAGAACTTTTGGCTTTAAACGCTGAGCCAGGTAACATTTAAATCAGCAGTGTTGATGAAAATTAAATTAGAAAAATCAGGAAAGTCTTCTCACCACCAATGCTGACAAGCATTCCATTATAAATATCTCTCATGTATAGTCATTTTATGTACAAATTCTGGGTGCTGAAAGACACTCACTGAACAAGCAATTCCAGGTAATTCACTAGTTGTGATTATTGTAATATGTGATTTTTAGTTATAATAATAACCCAAGAGATTTAGAATACACAATTTGTAGAAAAAATACAGAACCTCTCCTATTCCCTTAGGTCCAGTATGTCAGAACAGAGGCTGTGAACCTGCAAGGCTCAAGACTTATTTTTCAAGTCACTTCTGATTTATCCCTACATAAATGTATTTAAGTCTCCAATTCTCCACCACAACTGCTCTTTTCTATTAAGTGCAGCTCTTTCCAGAGATCATGGGACCATAAAGACATTCAGAGTAGATTTTATGCAGAGGACCACCTCCTCAGGACCTTAGGGCGCAGGAAGAAGGAATACTTCCAAACACTGCCCACGCCTCCATCTCCTCAAGCTGTTCAGCACGGTAGGGCACTCAGGCTATGGTTCATTTATTCCATCCACTGTATCTTAGAATTATTTGAAGTATTTTATTTATTTGCTCTACTGTTCAAACCATAAGCAGTGGTGGGGAGACCCCATCCTCAGTGAAAAAGTAAATTAAAATAATATGGAGGTTAAGCAATATGACTAAGGTTTAAAAAGATGGATACATCTTTGTGTATTAAATATTTGCCTTATTTTTTCTCATTGGTGAGACAAAAATGCCCAACATCCACGCCTAAGGTTGGAAAGGCAGAGTGGAGCAGCAGAGAGTGCTGCAGAGGAAGAGCAGTTCACCCAGGGCAGAAGGAAGCGGAAGCAGGCCAGGAACCTCAGTGAGCTTTATCCATGCTTCTCAGGGCAGGCAGAGTGCATGACCTTAATCCTACAGTCCTTGAGCCTAAATCAATGCCATCATCACACACTCCATATCCATCAACCTCTGAAAAACCCCACCTATAACCCCATTAGATTCTGGGGGGACATCTAGGCACAATTCATAATAATATTATATTATTTGTTTATTTTTGTGGAACCAGGAACTAAACTCAGGCCCTTGTGTTTGCCAGGGAAGCGCTTATTCTACTGAGCCATCTCCCCGGCCCAACAATATTATTTTACATGATAAAATTAAATGTGTCATGTCAATGCCCTTTGAAGAGCTTAGTTGATCTTTTTGCTGTATGTATCATCTTTTGAAGTTACATTTTCCTATCAAAAACGTGTTCCAGCTTAAATATGTTTAACTCTAAGAACAGTTAACAGAAACGCTGCACCGTTCAAACATGGGGGTGCTTTCTGAGTAATGCTGAGCCTGACTTTCTTCCATTCACCCAAACTTCTGTGTTTTTTCCTCCTAAACTCTAACTTATACCACATTTATTATCTGCCAGAAAAATGGCCGACATCTGTCAGGAAAAGAAAAACTTGTATGAGTATTTTAATATTAAATTCATTGTGATAGCATGAAATTAATATGTTACCCTTGGCTTCTGCAATTACAAGAAGTCCCCGAAGTGCAGCCATTGCCTTCCAATTATTAGCATCACAAACTGCTGAAGCACAGGACTTTTTGGCAACTCTGGATATTGATGTGCGTGCACCTACACAGCCACACACAGAGCACACAGTCTGCATCCACATAGGGTACAGATAACCATAGCGATGGCTCCCTAAACAGGAGCTGCCCTAGCAAGCTCATCGGGCACTCCTTGATCTCCACCCTCCAAACACAGTTACCCAAACTGAGACATGCTTCTGAGCAAATACAAACTGGACCTCAAAGCAGACTGGCAAAAGAACATGACAATATTAATAAGAATTTATTATTTTAACTATATGACAAAAAAAATAGTTAAAAAATAAAGGGGACATGGAAATTGCTCAGCACTCTACATGCCTGCCTAGTCAAATGCAAGGACCCAGGTTTGATTCCCAGTACTGCATGCAGTGCTGGCCCTGCATGGAGCTGGCCATTGAGACCTGGTATGGGATGCATGCCTGTAATCCCAGCACTGGGGAGGATCACTAGGAGTAAGAGCTATGTACCAAGTAAGTAAATAAATAATAAAGTATTTTTTAAATACAATATAACAACAATTGTTAATTTCCTATCATCTTGTTTTAAAATTCTGTATTTATTTTTTTCTCTTTAAAATAAAAAAATTCCATTTTCTACATTTTAACACACCTGCCATGTAGAACAGCATGCGCTTGCCCTGCACCCCTACTGTGTGGTGCACCCCAAGCTTACAGTCCTGCGCACTTCTCCTGGTGCCTTCTGGGGTATGTAGTGCTTTTCCCTCCTCTTTTTCATTTTTAATCTCAAGTATTTTTAAACCTTGAATTTCCTCTATGGTAGGACAGTCTTCTCTTTCACCAATTTCAGAGTGAAACTGTCCACCTCTAACACTTCTCCAACCAAACTTACTCAATAAATTAACATTATATCCATCAGCCCCACATCCTCACTGCACACCCAACTTCCACAGCTACGGGTGCAGTGCCTGTTGTGTTGGGGCGCAGGCCCTTCCCACTTCGTCCAAACCATAGTCAAGGCCATCTCCTGATTCCCCTCCTTGGGCCACCACCTGTGCACAGCTTCCCTACATTCCCATGATCCTCCTCCTCCTTCTCAAGCATTTCATTCTATGATCTCTAATATTTTATAGTCTACATTTCTGAGCATGGCTTTTATTAAGACATGGACTGCAAGTCCCAGTTACATTTTTCATGACAGTAAATCATAAATTCTAATGCTTTAAGCTAATATGATACTCCCTGGAATGTCAGCTACATTAGAATCCCTAACTTAACACAGCTATTGCTTCAGACTGCAAAGCCTTCTCTCCTTTTGGTGCTTATCAAAATCTCACTCACCTATTAGTGAAATTTATCTCCACTCCCTAAAGTGAGAATTAGCTTATTCTCTGGAAGCCTATGCCATTTTGCCAGTATCAACAGTATTGTTTCTTTCCTACTTTGAATTATATTCAAATAACTGCCTCCGTTGCATGATATTTAAGAAAGAATGAAAGATGAAAAAAAGAAGTGACTCTTAAGGATGAGGGGCAGCCGGGCGTGGTGGCGCATGCCTGTAATCCCAGCACTAGGGAGGCTGAGGCAGGAGGATTGTTGTGAGTTCGAGACCAGCCTGAGCTACAAAGTGAGCTTAAGGCCAGCCTGAACTGCACAGTGAGATCCTGTCTCAAAAAAGACAAAAAAAAGAAAAAGGATAAGGGGAAAATCATACAAACCACTATGTTTTCATGCCTACTCCAAAAACATAGCAGGAACTGGATAAAGTGAGTATTTGCTAAATAAAGAACAAAGAATTTGCTATAGGTTTACAAACTTAGGAATTTGGGGATATTTTCCCTCTTAATTTCATGTAACATCATATACAGCATATACTAAATTAATAAATTGGTAAATGTCTATTAATTTAATATTCACTCAGATAAATATGTTGTAATTGGAAAGATCTCAATAAACCTGAGCAAGGCTGTGGGGAGATGCAACTCAGTGACAGAGAACTTGCTGCATGCACAAAAGCCTGGGTTCAGTCCCCCTCACAAAGCAACCATGCAACAAAACACATTTAAACATATTTAGTGCTCAATTGAAATTTCAGGGCAGTGAATGTAGTTTTCAATGAGAAGCTGCCTCTATTTTCAACTATTTACCAAATTTCATTTCAAAATAAGACTGATTATTTTATTTTTATTGCTCAGAAGACTACACACATTTTTATTCCTTAATGAATTGGCTTGTTAAGAATCCACAGAGATGAAGTAAACATGAGATCTCTATCTGCTTCCAACAAGCAGTGGTCTTCTTAAAGGTCACAAAAATACGATAAGCCTTACCCTCTTGTCAAGCCCTGCCACAGAGCTGGCTAAAAAGGAAAGCAAAGGAAGCAGTCTCACACAGGAGGTAGCTGTGGTGCTTTGCGTTGCTGCTATTTAAGGAATATAAACTTCCACAAAAAGGGACACAGCAAAACACATCTGAAAGCTGTTTAAGATCAGTAACCTAGCATTTAAGATACGAGGTTATCATTTGCCAAAATTAAAGCAATATAATGGGGCTGATAAAAATTCAAGAATTTCATATTTTCATTATAACCCTAAAAACATAACAATATGAATTTTGTTACTAGCAGTTCAGGGACATGGACAAATTACTTTTATAGCTACTAATTACAACAGTGAGCTAGAACTCAGAAGACTACACATATCCAGTGTGACACCACGGTACAAAAAACCAGGTCTTCACTTACATTTCCACAGACACAACCAGGTATCACTGAAATAAGCATCATCAAAACCACTGGAGGCAAACAACAACCTCTTTTCCTGGCATTTGACTTTTCCTCAAAAACGGCAAGTAAATAGATTTACAGTAATTCAAATATTGAAAAAAAGTAATGCAATTTTTCTAAAGTTTGAGCTTTTTTCCTTTTGCTTGCTTCAGATAGTCTTCCCTTATAATTCATAGCTGCCCTCAAACTTGAAATCTTCATGCTAACCTTTTGCTTGCTTCAGATAGTCTTCCCTTATAATTCATAGCTGCCCTCAAACTTGAAATCTTCATGCTTTAGCATCCAGAATACTGGGATTAGAAGCATGTAGCAGGATACCTACCCAGGGATACAGTCTTGAAAATAATCCTAAAACTTTTTGTTATGTGCCTAGTAAGCATTTTCATTAATTCATATGAAGTATTTTTCATTGGAGGAAGTATCTCTCTCTCTCTTTCTCTCTCGACTTGTTCTGCACAGAGGAAACTCAACAGAATAAATGCTTGCTAAATAAAGAACAGCGAATAAAACACTGTGGGTTCAGATACAGAGACATGTTTAATTTTGACTTTAATGTGACATTACATAGATTTCTGTCACAAAGAATAACAAGAACTTATAGTCACAAAACACCTTATCACTTCCAAAAAGAATACACATGAATGAAACCTGGAATCCTTCTCAAGATTATTTGGTTAGTTTAAAGATTATCTAGCATTACTGCTTTTGAAGTAGGATACAATACCACATTAATGAAAAGCTGGACAGGAATTTAGGAATGATGTGATTCAACTCTACGAGCTATTTATTAGAGAAGTAAAATGGCCCAGAAAACTTGCTCAGTGCATGTAAGCACTTAGCAGCTGGGGCTCCAGATGCCTAAGTCAGTAATCACTCACTATACATATGACGTGTAGGCAATAAATATTTAGCATTGTTCTATACAATTAGAAAACAAGCCACCAAAAATAAAACTATATTTACAGAACTTTTCCTAAAACATATTATTGAACTATTACTCTGGCTGTTTGGCCAGGCTGACTACTTAATCTTCAATATGAACATTTTCAAGTGAGCATTCTCAAACTAATAGGAATGAGTCTTTCATATAATTTTTTAAGATAAAATATTAAGGTATTTTTCCTACCTTGTACAATGTTATTTAACTTTTTCATGTAAAATGGAGTTTTGATGCAAGACCTTCAAAAAGACATCCTTAGCTGAACATAAAAGACCAAACTAACTTATTAATTGAATTCCCTTCCTCCCAATCAGAAACCTAACCCCTTGTCCCACATGACTAATACTTTTCTAAGGAACTAAATGTGCATTCACTTTGTAGTCTTCATTTCAGAGCTGAGCTGTCTAGCTACATGAGTCATTCACTCACGATTATAGTAGGGCCAATTCTGTGCTCTTGGAATATAAACCATATGCCAGCTTAGCACAGACTCTTTTATCTCATTGCATTGCATCTATATTCTTTAATTTCTTGAAAGTAGGGGTCATATTTTGTATTTTACTGAGCTTCTCATACTTTTAAAAAATAAAAAATACATTTTAAATAGATCCTCACTGTTCCATCCGAGGGAGTTCCTCACTCTTGAGCTCTAGTGATGCAGCAGGGACACAGGCATGAACCACCTTGCCCGGCTTCATAACTATACTTCAAGATAACAAAACTAAACTTAAAATTCACTCTTCACCCACCGCCAACAATATACATTCAGATTAAAATATGTTAAAGATGGCATGGCATTATATATTAGTCATTGCTTGTATTTCCAAACAACACACACTTTTATTTTGTTCTTGGGTTGAATTATTTTGTTTATAGATAATAGTAATTACGCTTTCCTGTGACAATTTAAGAAAATCATCTTAGGACAAATGTAATTATACCCCCCAAAAAAACTAGCAACAGAAATTCTTAACAGTAGGTAATGTATCAATTTTAATTATAGCTTTGAAAATCAGAAAACAAACATTATCTGTCAGCTGCTTAAATGACAACACAAAAGCACCCACTACTTTGGTGGATTCATTCATTTTCAATTCTAAATATTTATTAAACTCAGCAATCTCTCATGCCTTCTCTGAGCATCAGTTATACGTCAGAGAGCACAGAGAGATGCCTGCACTAATACATAAATGGAGGGAAGAAAACAAAAACAAATATAAAAGCAAATCTTTACAAAATTCCATCAGTTTCATGGTATGTCATCTTGTTATAATAAAATCAGAAGTAGTTTAAAAGAAATAAGCATAGAAGCAACATGTATTCCATTGACAAGGAGCTAAGTAAAACAGGTCCTACACTGGAGTTTAACCCCTGGAGGTATCTGATGCAACTAACTGAATGGCAGAGTGGACTATCACCAATGAAAATGTCAACAGCCATCCAACTTCTCTGAAAGCCTAATCACTGACTGCATGAGCAGGACACCTTATAACCAATCAGCACCCACAATGCTTCTGTCCCACAGGCTAGCAACCATTTCCCTTACTTATCTTTTAAGCAGGTGTAGTCTGCTAAGAATAGCAAGCAACAGAGTAACTTCACCACTATCTGGGATTTCTCTTTAATCTCCATGTATCAAAGTCTGCCTTTCGCTCACTCCTGTTTACTGTCATTACATCCATAACCTTAAAGACTAGGAGACAGAAATGCATACCCATGAAGGCTGGCCCAGGAAACTGCCAAACACTGTTTTTATTGTTTTCCTTTGCAAACCCTGTTGGTTAATCACTTTCTGTGGCAGATGAAGGTTCAAGTGGGGCAAAGGTCATGTAAACAGTTAATAGTATGCAGCAAAGTAATAAAGCAATGGTAAACTACACATGTGGTTTTAATGTCCCAGTATCTTGCTTCTTAAATTCAGTGAAAAATGAAGACAAGACATTTAGAAACAGGGACTAAGCTCCAACTAACAACCAGCACACCAAAAACGGCTAGGCTAAAATTGCTGAGTGAACTCATCTGCAGGCTGAAGAGAAGAAAGCAACCTCTTAATTCTTTCCTGATTTAAACAAACATAAGGTAATGTGTCGGATTCAAGCGCAGAAGGTGTGCAGGCGGAAACACTTGTGCGTCTCAACAGGAGCTCTTCAGCCCAACTGCTTCGGCTGTGGATGATAATAATTTAAAATCAGCTGCCCTCAAAATAGTGTCAGTTCAAAGATTTTTTTATTGAAGAATGTTTTCCCTCATTTTATTGCACAAAAGGAATTATATTTTTAATAGGAATCACTATAACATAAGCCACTATGACTAAAGCTTCTTCACCCTCAATTTTTTTTAAAAAAGTTTTTTGTAAAAAACTTGAAAATTAAAATATACCTAGAATTACTCTCTTGTAAATCAGATTCATTTAACTTGTTATTCTAAGTGCCTAAAAATAACATTTAAAAGACAAACTATAATCTGCAGCTCTTCAACTAGCTTATTTTAGAAAATTGACCCCCCCCTAAAAAGTTAGAAAATGTAAACTCAAACCACTTGCTCATAAGACATTATTTCTAGATCTAAAAATTAAGTAAGAGGAAACTTACAAACTGTTCTGGTAATGTGAAATGCTAGCATATTTAAAATCTGACATTATGCAGCCTGAAAAACTAATTTGCAGTTATAGTTATAAATCATTTTTTCATCTTATTTGTAATATGAAAAAGGATAATTTAAAAAATCTGATTCTAACACAAAAAAATCAAACTTTACATAAATTTCTATAAACTTGTTAGATGTGAGAAGCCTCTACTTCCAGGAAATGCTAAGGCTGAGTTTCAGTTGATTTTAAATACACAGTATTTTATATTTACATGTCTAAAACACCATTTAATCAACTACATAGCTTACAGTTCAGAAATCACATCTGAAGTCTCATTAAATCTCCACTGTTATTATTAGTATTTATCCAAGCAATTAGATACCAGAAGAAAAGCATTAGCAGATCTGTATGTGATTAAAAACATTTCCTTTTATTCTAATACAAGTGATTGAAAGGGAGCCTCAGGAAACCCTAATTAGGCCTTTCCTTAAGTAGCAGAGAACTCCTGTGCAAAAACAAAAGCAGGACTTTTGTTCTAATTTCTGATACAGATACAGATCCAAGCTGATAAAACTACACTGAGCCAGTATAAACACAGCTGGGTAAGAGGCATAATTATTATATTTCAATATAGGAAGATCAGTCAAATTTTGGCACAAATGCTAATAATGAAAGATCCCTGGTACTATGACAGAACTCAAGGCTGGCTGGCGGGCAAACAGCAATGCAGAGTGCAAAAATGATGTTTTTACCTCATGGCTTGATTACCTTGAACACAAACTTCTTCCTCACTTTAAAACTTACTACACTCTCTCCTTTCCTCACTCTCTAATGAACACATAAATTCATGCAAACAGGAAAATCTGAATAAGGTCCTGGATGACACCAACGGTATCCCAACACTGACACTGCTATACACAGTAACTTTTCTAAAACTAAAGTTTTAGAGAGACAGAAAGGGAGTGGAGGAAGGAGGTGAACACAACATGCATTTCTGAAATCACAGAAAAAGGGGCAAAGGTGGCAAGGACAGCAGCAAATAAAGAGGGAACTGCCCCTGTGTTAGGAGCAAAGGAAAGAGAGTTGGTGAAGCCAAGAGGGCCCCTGAAGGAGAGGAGATCTAACTGGAGCTGTTGGTACTAAAAGGAAGAAATTAGAGCACAAGGCAAAAATGAGTGTGGGCAAAGCTTTATTTCAAAGGAGAGAGCAACAATTAGAAAGGATGGCTCAAAACGGCTCAGCACAGACAAAACAGCAAACCCGGGAAACCATGGTGTGAGAGAGAGCAGGGCCACAGAATCAGAGCAGCTCCTGAGGGAGGCCGGGCCCTGGGAGGAGGGCCCAAACTGCCTCAGCTCAAATTGCAGCCACAGACAAAAAGCCAAGGGTTCAGCAAAGCAACAGCGCTGCTCTAAACCTGGACACTGAGGCTTTAGTTTAGCAAAGATGACTCAGACATTGCCATGTTTCAAATCTTAAATGCCACAGGTTATGTTTGAGGTGTGACTTTATTAAAGGTGTGGAGTGCTTATTCTTCATTCTTCTTTCCACATAATTTTATGTAGGATACTTGCTAGGCTTCCCCTTCACGATAATTAGTCTTGATTTTGTATTTCAACTTAGCCATTTTAT
This sequence comes from Ctenomys sociabilis, assembly GCA_004027165.1. Lineage (NCBI taxonomy): Eukaryota > Metazoa > Chordata > Mammalia > Rodentia > Ctenomyidae > Ctenomys > Ctenomys sociabilis. Next base: position 28,760 of record PVKA01001235.1, read on the forward strand.
GCAGGTTATTTAAACAGACAGTTCATCAACTTTCTTATCTATAAAGTGTAAATAAAATCACCCACCCCATTTACATCTCACACCTATAAAACTATTAGGTATGAAGGTATATTTTAAAGTACAAAGCAAAGAGTATAATAGTATATATTAATTCAAAAACAGTATTTCAAACACGGTTGAAGAGAACCTGCCAAAATAATATTTTTAGTGGATAAAATTTGGCTAACATAGCAACATAAGAAACAAGGGCAGATTTCTTTCCACAGACAGAAATAGTATGACAAAATGATTAAGAAAAAAATGTTAAGAGAATATTAACCTTATAATAACACAATCTTCATAAGTAACCAAAAAAAAAGAGCCCCAAAGGAAATCAAATTAAATAGATCAAGCCGGTCATGGTGGCACAAGCCTATAATCCCAGCACTTGGGAGGCTGAGGCAGGCGGATGGTTGTGAGTTTGAGACCAGCCTGAGCTACAAAGTGAGCTTAAGGCCAACCTGAACTGCATAGTGAGACCCTATCTCAAAAAGACAAAAATAAATAAATAAATAAATAGATCAAACAAACCTCTAATGTGAATATCATGGAGCTTATCTAAATTTCAGTGTTTCATAAAAGAAAATATTTTAAAGACTGGTAAGATAATGCCTATACTCTCAGAATGCTGGGACTCTGAGGGATGATTGCAAATTCAACCTCAACTGATCTTAGGAAACCTTGGAAGTACAATGAGAAGAAAAAAAATAAAAATAAATGCAATGGCAGATAAAGGAACAAAAGAAAATATTTTACAGAGAATAATTATTGCTTATTCTAAGGCATGCACAAGTGGGTGGCTCCATAGTTACTTTAATGTGTTTACAATATAATTTTTATGCACAGATATTTTGAATGAAGTTATAAAAAGTCACCAATTTTCTACTCCTAAATATTAGCATTTTTTGAGCTGGCATGGTGGCGCATGCCTGTAATCCCAGCACTCGGGAGGCTGAGGCAGGAGGATAGTTGTGAGTTCGAGACCAGCCTGAGCTACAAAGTGAGCTTAAGGCCAGCCTGAAGTGCATAGTGAGACCCTGTCTCAAAAAGACAAAAATAAATAAATAAATAAATAAATAAATAAATAAATAAATAAATAAATATTAGCATTTTTCACCATGAAGATGAATTAAAATAAAAATACCAATTATTCCTCAATAAAAGGGAAAGGAATTATGTATTTCCAAGTTTATGTGGCTATACTACCAAAGGCCAAAATAATACTGCATTTATAATCTATCACAGAAAATAAGGCAGTGTACAGAATCTTTGGAGAACAAAGACGCACACGAAAGCTACTACAGCCGTGAAACTAATGTGGTAAGACTAGGGTAGGCCAGCACTTGAGTAACAAAGACACCGAGTACGGTGGGGTGTCAGCCAACACTAGGGAAGCAGCCAACTCTCCCAGCCTTCAGAACACCTACTCTCTTCTCCCTTCCCATCAGGCAGCACCTCATTGGTGAAAAGTACAAACGCACTGCCTCGGAGCCTACCAGACGCCCACGCAGAAAGACTGCTAAAACAGGAACAGTTGGCACTGAAACCACATCTGTGGTCTGGATTCAAGTGTAATTTAACTAAATGATTTTGATTGGATGGCTTTATTCTTCTTACTTTTCTAATGAAAATAAAGACATCTGTTTTTATGCTCCAACACTCATATCCCATGATTTGCACAATCAAGGAGACCCAGAATCTAAACAGAATTTGGACAAAATTAAATCCTCTCAAACAACTTTTTATGTACTTCTCTGTTTATAAATACATCAAAGATAATGAAGAAAATACACTATGATGATAAATATACAAAGTAGAACCTAGATGCAATGATTTCTCAATGTACTTTGTTACAGTTTCTGCTTAGCCTTCCCTCCAAAGTATTATGCAGTTTGAGATGGGACTTTTTCAAAGGTCACTGAATCTAGAGCGTGTGATTGATTTGGAGTTCAATGATGGGGTTAAGGGTTCTGAGATGAAGAGGGTGAGGGCTAAACTAGCCCTAGGCTTGGGAGCCTGCACACAAGTAAGGGACAGAAAGAGGCCTCTCTTCTCTCTACTCTTCCCTGTTGCTTATGCTCTTTTCCTCCAACTTGAATGGTTGCCCCTCTGCCTTGCACAGCCTACCTTAGAGCCAGCTGACTGAGACCTCTACAGCTGTGAGCTAAATAAACATTTCCTCCTTTAACCTGGAGTGTTGGGTATTTTGTCTCAGCAATGACAGGTAAGTAACTAAAACACACATAAATGAATTAATCAACACACTACATTCTATTGCTGTCATTTTCTGTCGTTTTATGGAAATGGTTTACTTAACTCTATTTAATTTCTGTAACTAACCTGATCTAACTTATTAGTCATGACAGTAAAACCTCTCTGACTACAACACATCTTTTCATTAACTGTCTTCCACCAATGCATACATTAAAGTAGAACAGTCTTGGTGCATAAAAGAATGACCAAATAGTTAACAGAATAAAAAAGGAATACAGCCTGAAATATTGCTGACTACTCAACCAGCCTCTAAGGGATATCCCAAATAAAACTTCATCAAGGTCCAACTATCCTGGACACTGCTACCAATCTTCATAAACCAAATTTTCATCATGTCATGGACCTGCAGTTACTCGTCAGGCCCCAATATGCAAACAGTCAGTAGCCCAAGGTTCAAATATCTCCATGATCTTATACCACCCACACTCCTGGTCAAATCTATCCTCCCCAGTGTCACCTTCTCCTCCTATCTCCTGCCCCCTGGAGTCCCTGCATCGGCCATCCACTGCCCACCAGTACTCCAACTGTTTCTGAAAATGGATTCAACTGTTGCTTCAACTACAGAATTCTGTCAGGAGCTCAGTCTATTAAAAGAAATCTCTCCCTATTCAGAAGTTCTTTGCTTATACCTCTGTGAAATCATTTCCTAGCATGCTATTTTGCAAAACTATATTGTCTTTTGTATTCCTATATTACTTTCCTAGTAAAAGAAATTTGTTTCTTCAGGGAAATCTTCAGAGTTTTAAATATAAATGCCTTATAAACTTATAGGTACCTATCGCTTTACTGTACCTGCAATAAAAATAACTTTATTCCCAGTAGTGAAAATAGAGATAAATAAAAGCATCCATTTGGTTCAATGGATCATAAGCAAAATTCATAGAAATAATACATATTAATGACTTTATATAATAGTGGAATATTAATAATTTTCATCAGATCCCATGAAAGTTCTGAAGACTCCATGGTGTCACCTGCTTTAAGCTTCTTTTTCACCTTACAAAACTATGAAATTAATAAACTATCATTAATTTTTTAAAAAGCAGAGTTGGGGAGATAGCTCAGCAGCCTAAGTGCCTGCCTAGAAAGTGCAAGGAGCAGAGTTTGATCCCCTTTACCACAAAAATAAATAAATAAATAAATAAATAAATAAATAAATAAATAAGCAAGCAAGCAAGCAAACAAGCAAGCAAGCGAGCAAGCAACTTAAGTTGCTGACCCACTGAAGTGCTAACTCACTGAAAACAAACCTGTCAGTTATTTTTCTAAATCCTTTAGATCATTTCTAGACAAGTTTGCCCAATTCTAGTATGCAAGCATTTCTTTTTTCAAAATTATGATTTTGAAATGTTAAGTAATTATGTATGCATAAGGTTACAAATGTCTTTATGAAACTATCAGTTTTCTTTTAATTATTATTACTTATACTAAATACTACACTAAAAAATATAATAAAAGCACTCCAGAAAGGAGTCCATAAAAAAGAAAAGCAGGGTTGGGATATAGCTCAGAGGTAGAGCACTCACCCGGCTTGTGCGAGGCTGTGGGGATAATCCTCTCTTCCACAAGGGAACAAAAGAAATTGTGCTAAACAGAATTTTGCCTTATGTATTCATGCATATTATTTCCCTACAGAACTTAATACAAAGTTCAATATTTTTAAGAAACAGTTTCTGACTGGAAGTTTATGACATTTCCTTAATTCAATCAACCATTAAATTTACCTTGCACCAATAAAATGGGCCTAGCACTACTGCAAGGGATGTGGCCCCCAAAAGTGGCCTCTGCCAAAGGAGCCTACATGACAGTCAGCTGGCAAGTCCACCAAAATTCCAACGGCAGCAGTTCCCACTTCAGCATGGGGATAGGTTTAATACCAGCAAATGCCAGAAATCACAGATCATAGCAAACCTTATACACGTTTCATTCTGATGTTACACTGGCGTGACTTCAAGTCAAGCACTTTTAATTTATGATTAAAGAAAGTATTTCATGGCTTTGTGGCATAAAGGAATTACCAAAATCACTGGCCTTGAATTTGGGGATTATGTAAAATAAGGGCTACCTAAAACAAGTGCAGGAATATAGCAGCACCAACAGAATGCCCAGGATGGCGACTGAGTGACTGAGAAATGGGCAGGACACACAGCATGGACACGATGAACAAAGGGATGACTCATATCCCAGGGCAGACAATGTGGAAGATTTCTCCACATAGAACTTAAAACTTATGGGATGCTTATGTCTAGAAGTCTTCCTTTAATAGTTTTAGGTAACTAAATGGTAGAAAGCAAAATTGTGGATGAGGTAAATTACTGCAACAAAAAATAAAGCACAATTTGACCCATGGTGGTACTGATGTTCTAAGGAGGAAAGACAGTTTAGAAAAAGGAGAAAATCCCAAGTCCTAACACTTTGGGAACAGCTGCTGAGAAATACACAAAAGCCTGGCTTTCCCTTCTCCCAGTACTGGCCAAGAGGGGACATGTGGTGCAGCCAGTGCACCTGCACATCTCTTTGTTCCCCTGCACTCCCCACCACAGTGTTCTGGGACAACCTGTCTCATTCTCCTCAAATTGCCCTTCTCCTCTCATTGAGTGCAGTCAGACAGGCCCCTGCCCCCCTTCCTGCCACTTAGGGTGCTGCTGCCTTTTTGAAGAAGGAAGGAGGTACCCTGGAGGGAGGAGTCTAGGCCCTTATCTGCACACTCAACATCCACACCAAGCTTTCAGCCTGCCGCTTAGTGCAATAGACCTGCAGGCATGAGATGCACACACTGAAATATCATCTGTCCAGATCCTGTCTTATGAGGGCTCCTCCTGTGCACTGACCACCTGAACTGCAGCATAGGCCTGTGAAAATAAACTCACTTTGGTGTTCCTGAAAGCCCATTCATTTATTCCTCAGGTTGTATGTTGTTCAAAAGTTCTATAAAACTATTCGGGATTTTCTAGCCTGAGTAGTGTGGACAGAGAATGTGTTTCAAAGGAGAGAGCCCCAAACACAGAGATGTTAGCAATGAAGAGCTCCAGAGATCAGTAGCCAAAAAAGAGCAGGTGCAGAAACCAGCACTTGGTACAGTCAACCTCTGGTGTCCAGCTTGAGTTGGCATGTACAGTGACAGCTGACAGCAGCACTGACCAGCAGCTGGCTGTATCAACCACCGGCCTCCAGCACACCTGGGGACTTCTGACAATACTGGGACTACCAGCAGAATTGCACTATGCCAATTCACAATTTCATCTTAATGAAGCAAAGGAACCCTAAGCTGGCTGGCCACACTGGCTTTCCCTTCAGGGAAAGAAGTGAACAGGACATAAGAAGGTAGGGTGAACAGATTCCAGATGGGAATGAAGAAAATCCTAACTAAAGGAAAGAGAAAAGAATTACTATGATGTGTTTCCAGATTATGAAAGAATGGAAAGAAGATGGAGACAAGTCAGAAGGAGTAACATATAGGATGAGGTATATAAGTAAACCAAACTACAAAGAAGGTATTTAATCTTTCCAACAAACGCACATGGCCACAATAAGATGAAGTAGTAAAGATTTCTCTAGCTTTTGAAAAACGGGGGGAAAGATACTGGATGACAGACATTTGTTTTACAATAATCTTGCCATAAGAGAAATGTGAAAAATAACACAGTTGCAAGAATTCCAGGGGCAAGAAGGAGCAGAAATTACTATTGCTAACAGAGAGGAGTCAGTACAACTCAGGACTAAATAAACAGGCAAAAGAGAAAAAGGTAAAAATAAAAGGATGAGTAGGAATAGATGATATACACATTGGTGACACTAACCGAAGAAGAATACTTGGGGAATAAAGGCCTGTAGGGGAGGCTGACCCTACAGGAAAAATGCAGATCGAGTAGTTAGGAAGGAAGGAGGAAAGCAGAACAGAAGGAAGAAAAGGAGAGGGAGGGAAGGGTCTGGGAGGGTAAGGAGGGGAGGAGGGCTGGAGGGAAGGAGGGAGAGGGACGGAAAGGGAAGAGGGAAGGAGGGAGGCAAGCAGGCAGGCAGGCAAGCAGGCAGAGAAAAAAATTACTAAAAAGCAGAGAATATTTTTTGAAAGTAGTGGAAGGGACAGAAAAGGTCAAGCCACTAAGCTGAACAAAATCTAAGAAGTAACAGAAGGCATTGGTAGGGAAGACTTTTAAAAGCTGTATACTCTACTATTTGAGTAGTACAGATGCACAGGAGACTACTTCAATTTTCAGGTTACTGTACTAGTATTTAATAAGCATTCTAGATGTGTCTGATATTTATGTACAACACATAAACCAAGACAGACTGTCTTAACTAATAAAACCTACCAAGTTTTACGTCTCAGTTCAGCGTTATGCTGAAATTTAATTCCAAGACAGTATATCTGCAAAAAAAATTTATCCAAAAAGCTTAATTATGGAACCTCTATATTGTGTTATCTCTAAATATTCTGGTTTCTAGAAAATAATATGCTTTATATGTTATGATCAGTACTAAAATGACATGAAAAATAACACAAATTTCATCAGAATTAATTGAAAGTTATTTTAAACATTTGACATTAATTCCAAACAATGTAAATTAATAAATCTGTAATAGTAAAATGCATTTATGGGGCAAACACTAAAAAACGATTCTAGACATAACACCAAAATTCTCATAATAATTCCACTTAGTAAACACATTAATTTTAATTACAGTTTGTGTCTTGATGTCCCCCCAAAGTCTCATGCACTTTTAGACGGGATGCTTTTTGGAGGCAGCTAAATCTACTTTGCAACTCAGTTACGGCCTGAAAACTCTACAAACCATGAGCTAAGAAATCTTCCCCTCTCCTTATCTCAGCAAGGAGAGAAACAGGATTAAAATCATTTGCAAACAACATCTATTGAGATTACATTTCAACAGTGACAAAAAGATGTTCTAAGACAAAAAAACCTCCAGGTAGGGCAATTGGAAACAGTAAGGAAGTAAGTTAAAGGTAGGATTATTATCTACTAAAGCACTTTAAAACTAAAAACATAATGACAGCTTTTTTACATCAACCAAAATTCTAAAACATTATCTTGGCCTTTTTCAAATAGAGCAACAAACACAGCCTCAAAATAAATTTAACAGCAAAGAAAATCCTGGGTAACTTTCCTCAGTTATGATGACAGATTTATCATAAACACAACTGTATTTACTAAATTTACTCTCTAACTCTGAGCACAACAGACTATACAGTAATTATTCAACCAATAAATTAAAACATAAAAAGTGTATCACAGTTTAGAAAACTCGATGATTGTGAAGAAGCGTTATTTAAATAACTACAAACAGAGTATACAGTCTTTTAACTTTGTCACTCCAAAACTGTGTGATTTATAGTTTACACGATATAGCAATATATTCCAGAGATTTGAATTTAGAAAGGTGGGGTACTTCCTGTGCCATTGATTTAAAAAAGAAAGAAAAGAAGAAAAGTAAAGACAATGACTGTGACAAGGAGCAAAAGTAGAGTGGAAAAGTCTATTTCAATCCAACATTTTCTGAATTCATTCTACAACTGCACCTGCTATTTTGCAAAACAGAAATCCTTCCCTCACAAGCAGTTACACAACAATGCCACTGTGCTTTACATTTGGTAAAATGTGAAATACAATTTGATTAAATGTAACTGCACATATCAACTGCATATGGCCAACTACTAAAAACCACTTGAAGAGCACACTAAATATGTAAGTTAGGGCAAGAAATTTCACTGAAAAAAATCAAACTAAACAACTCATCAAAATATACGGGATAGGGCTGGGGAGCCAGCTCAGTGGCCTAAACAGATCCCTGGCAAGCGCAACAACCCAGGTCTGATTGCCAGTCCCACACTCTGTGCCATCCCTGGAGCCCAAGCATGGTGGCACATGCGTATAATCGCAGCACTGGGGAGACTGAGACAGGAGGTTCACTAAGAGTCCAAGATGCATAGTGAGACCCTGTATCCAAGAAATAAATAATTAAAAATAACAGGGGACAAAAGTAGGCTACATAGAAACAATTCAACTTCTGATCAAAAATAAAAATACAACTTTTGTTTCTTTTGGGCTTGTTACCTGCTCCTGAAAACTTCAATCTCTCATGCACAGTGAAAGTACACCATCAGAATTCTGCATAAACCACTGGGCATGGAATGTAATTCTCTAAGCAGATGCTTCTTTTTCTTTCACTTCTATTTGGTCCACAGAAGCAGAACTGAACAACTGCAGAAGTCCTCTCATACATCATTCTTCTGTTACAATGCAGGAAAGGAATACATTCTTACAATAAAAATATTATCTTTATAATGAAATCCCACTAGACCAAACTGTGTGGGCATTAGGATAGGAGTTAACAGAAAAAGCTTAAGTGGTGAAAGATTTAATTTGTATATATGAAAAAAAAAAAAATCCTAATACAAAATGAGCAGAGAGCGTGAGGAGGACAAGGTTCAGGCCACTGCTTAGGAGTTCTCAGGCTATTCACCTCCTTGGTTCTAGGGTAACAACAGAAGGTAGCCCTCCACAACTCAGAGGCAGAATGTCAGCGCTAAAACCTTCCCATAATTAAGGTTTATGAATTTCAAAATCATGCACAAAATTGAAATGTAAAACGTTCAAAGAAATTCTGAGCAATGCTTAAAGAATTTCATACCATAAAAATCAAGAACATATAAAGGGCGGGCCTGATAGCTCAGCGGCTAAAGTGACTGCTTTGGCAGAGCCGAGGGCCATGGTTCGATCCTGGTGTGCCATGCTGGCCTCAGCCCTGATACCAGGGCATACTGAGAAGGTGACTGAGACTAGGCGCAGTGGCACTTGAGTGGCTGAAAACAGGAGAATTACTATGAGTCCAGTCTCCAGAGTGAGACCCTGTGGACTCTGTCCTAAATTCATAGTAAATGAATAAATGAATAAATAAAATCAAGAATATCCATAATCAAGAAATTACATTCTGCACCTATACAGGAAATAAACACACTGATATTATATTCATTTTGCTTCAAAAGTTCCAGAAGTTTATTTGTTGGTTCCTTCTGCATTGTGATATTTACTAGAAATAGTGAAATTTTTATATAAACTAAACAAAAAATAAATAAAAATAAAAGATAAAAAATGAAAAATAGGGCCAGAGAGATAGCTCTGTAGAAAAAGTGGCTGCCTGGCAAGTGCAGGGTCCTGAGTTCAACCTGCACTTTTTTGTATTTATTTTGTAAAAAGTAAATACATAAATAAATTAAGTAAAACTTCAAAATTTTTCATGTAAGTGCTTAAAATCTGGTATACAAAGAATATTTGACTTACATCTTTGAATTCAGGATATGAAGTGACAACTCTAACTTTTAAGTAGGCAGCTAACAAAGGGCAGCACCTAAGATGAAATCTGGTGGTCAGCTTTACAGAGAAAACATATACCACACACACACACACACACACACACACACAGGTTAAGAGTTAACTCAAGCTGTACAGGTTGCTACAGTTAAGAATGTAAAAGGGAAAAACAACCAGAGTTAGAATAAGAACAAGTAGTGAAGGACTCTGACTCCCTGGCAAGAATCTTGTTAGGTAGAGCTGAGGCATCAGGCAGCAGCCCCTCCCTACATATGTACTGAGAGTTGGTTTCCAGAATGCAAGGATGCTGGGTAACTTTTTCTTTAGAACCTTGCATTGGAAATTCTGAATTTCTATCAGATGTTTTGTGCCCACAAAGCCACCTGTATTGGGTGACCACTGGGCAGATTCCGATGCTATGTTTATCCATAGAAGACTCCCACATACGTTCTCCCATGCTGAGACCCTCACAGCTACAGGAGCTTCCTTCCCTGCTACTCTTCCAATAAGCACTCCTCCTTAGCGTCCTCCTTCTTGTCTGTGAGTTCATTCTTCGACTTTTGAGGGATGACCACCGCGTTCTGCAAGGTCAGCCTTTCCAATGGTTTGAGGCACCACAAGACACCTTGATCCTCTTACTTTTATGCAAATGTCAAATAAAAAGTAAGTCATACTGCTTCTACTTTCCTAATTTTATAAGATGAAGAAAACTAATCTAGGTACTTGTTCTGTCTTGTATCCAATGCCAAAACACATCAATACACAAAAGAATTTGGATGCGTAGCACACATTATTCTGCAATCTACTCCATTAAAGACACATAGCTAGTCTTCTATTTAAATGGAGACATAAGGGTCTAAGAAATCTATGAATCTTTCAGTGCCAAGTGAACAATCCAAGGGTTGATACTGTAAACTTCTTAAAAATCAAGAGTCAGAGCAATTTGTGATAAACTCTTATCCCACCACAAAAATCAATCTATAAATAAGATGCTAAGATTTCACAATGAGAGCACAGATTCACATTACATTACTGCCTCACCACCAACACTACCACCACCACCACCAAAAAAGAAATCTCTGGAAGACAGGGAGGAAGAAAACTTGATTACCAAGGGCTGGGCTCTCTCAGAAGTGCTAATGCCAGTGCGCATTTGTATCCAATTCCTTACACAGACTACAAAGTATTACAACCACCCCTTGTGTCCTTGGCTTCCTCATGATTCCCAGGCAGTGAGATGTGTTTCACAGGATTTCCCACCCTTGCTCCCTTAAATAGTTTAGTGTGTCAGTGCTTCTCTATACCTTTATCCAACTTCTTCCCATCTCAGAGGAAGAAAAGGAATTTCTTGATTCCAAGATCATGACTGCATGCCTTTCTGTTGGTTTTCATGGTCCAAATAAAAGTAGATATGAACAGGTATGACCGTATATTCTCGGTCACCTCAGTGTCATCCCACTAAACACACTGGCCTGCACCTTTTTATTTGTAGTCATAATACCTTCAATGTAGATCCACACCAACAAGATACAGATCATTACACTTACAAACAGCCATGTTTCACTATATGGTGGTATAATTTAAGTTGTCACAACTATAAGTTACAATTGATGTTTCTATTTATAAAACTGTATTCTATATCTCCATTCTATGCATATGCACACAAAATGAGAGTGTTCAGTCTGTTCAGCAGCAAGTCCCACTTTGAATGGGATAACATTCCTAAGTCTCTCACAGTGACAGGCCAAAAACTGCTCCAGAAAAATCCAGCTGAATATGAAAGAAATAGTCTCCTACCAGTTCTCAGAGGAGCTAGTTCTCTTAACACTTCAAGTAGCACAGGCTCTATTCTTAGGATGAGCAGGCAAAGATTTTCCAAATAGTCACTTCTGGATCAAACTGGTACTCTTTTGAATACTATAAATTGCATCTCCTCCCTTTGAAAGTGAACTAAAATAATCTTCTCACTCAGTTACATCTGAGGTTAGTATCTGTTCAGGCACATTCAGAGCCAAACTAAAGAAACAAATTAAATCTAAAATATACTGAAAGGATAACACTAGGACCCTTTAGATAAGAATGGAAAAATCTCTCTTCCCACGAAACTTTTGTTCACTTTTCTGTGCTATCCTTTGCATCCAAACAATTCTTTCCATTGTGTTTTGTTCTTACATCTTGTGATTTCTTTAGGATGAAATCATTTATCTATAGCTGCCTTTAGGTTACCAGCATTTTCTGTTCTTTATAACTTAACCACTTCTCAAGTCAGAGCAAGCAGGGCTGCTCACCCAGAGTGCAGCCAGCAGAGCTCCTGGGCCTGGCTCCTCTCCACACACCAGCCCCTGCTAGACAGGCCGCCTCTGCGCTGCTCGTGTTCCTGTTTATAGCTCACAAAAGTACTTGTTTATAGAGTCTGTTCAATGCTCTACTAATCCCACAAGTGAAGTGTGCTGAAATTAAAAGGCTGTGCTTGAATTTGGTGAGTGAAATGACAAGAGAGGAGAAGGTCTCAATTTCTCTATCTTCAGCTCTTACAAAAGGCCCTAAAACTGAAACACAGCCTATAACCTTCTTCCTGCTTCTAACAAAAATAGATGGTAAGTGTGAACTTCTCTGAAACAGCTGTTTCTGGCTATGATCAGTGTCACTGACAAACCACACGGAACAGGGCAGCCCTGAGACAGAAGGCCCCTTGCCTGACCTGGTCTCTGCCTGGCCTAGAGCAGTACATCCATCCGCACACCTCAGGGAAAGGAGGACACCTCCATCGGCCCACTGAGCTCTTCATTTCTCAGTGTCTGTCCCCATGTGGGCCTCAGCAGCTCAGCACAGACATTTTTCAGACCCAGAAACTCTTTTCCTAATATTATAAGACAAAGTGAAGTTGAAGGAATCTAGTATCTAAGGAATGCATAGGGCACTTCACATTGCTTGAGTAGCTTGATTCACTGCAAATCACAGTGTGGCCCAGACCTTCCCAATTTGTTTGCCTGGCCCCTTCACTGCACACCCTCCTGGGCTCCTCCACGCATGGTCGGCACAGCCCAATCAACCACACACCGCCAACAGCCCTGACCTCTCAAAAGCAGGCCACAGCCACCCCAGCTTTGGGCTGTAGCTCATCTCTTGTGTGGGCGCTAACTGTGAACTCTATACACCCAAATTCTCTATGGAGTACAGGGCGCCCCACCAGCTCAAAGCTTCCATTCTAATTTCTCCACCATGTTCTTCCCTAAATGCTATCCCTCCATCCATTGCAGCCCTACCAGTAACTGGATCTCTCTACCAAATTCCCTTTTCTTTAAAAAATCCAAATAAACAGCTTTCCATTCCCACCATATTGTCACCATTCCTACTTTACCATTTGTGCACCTGGATTCTCTATAAAGAGCCTCTTTTTCTTTAACCCTTCCCCCTTGCTACCAGTGTTGTGAAGCAGGCAGGCAATTAGGAATCATAATGATCACTGGGGCCTTCTTCCTGTATCAGCCTTCCACAAGTTCCATATTTCTGAGTTGCTAAGTCTATCTGGGTTCATTCTGAGTGCCCTTACACTTCCAGGATCACAGAGTGGTATGACAAGAAGGGAGAGGGCGATTGCTGCAGCCTCTGTTCTCTGCACTGCAATTTCATGTGAAGCGGACTTGGAAGGTTTCTTATTGTGACATCTGGGACCATGGACTCAAACTTAAAGAGCAAAGGCCTCCTGTATCTACCATATAGAGGGACAGGCCGGTGGTCTGTCATTCAAGCATGTTTATAAATATGTATCTGCAACCTAAATCCAATGCTCCACATTTCTGTCACATAAAGGAGTAAGTACCAGGAACAGCACAGCTCAGGAAAGCTATGAAGCTGGGTCCAACCGTCTTGGAGGGTTCTCGTCTCCCTTTCCCAAGCCCCTTTCTTCTCTGTGCCCTTCCCTACTCCCCAGCTCATGTTTACACCTACTCATAACTGGCTCCTGGTATTCACATATTAAAATAGGACTGGGACTCCCTCTGTGGGATTTTAAGTGGAAGGCGAAGGAGGGAGATGGCAGCCCGGCCTCTTCAGCAACTTTTGAGAAAGCGGCAGGGAGGCTCAGGGAGGGGAGTTTCCCACATCCCTCTGCTTTTCTGCAGCCTCTGAAGTGAAGATTCACCATTATGACTTCTTTCTTTTAGACTTATAAGAAAAAATAAGTATGACCTCCTTGCAAAAGTGTTAGAGAAGGTCAGAGACACGCACACACTCCACAGCACCCAGAACGCTCCAGTAGGTTATCCTGTCCTTATCCTCTTCTAAATAACAGTGCTCTTTACACAACTTGCCCCTAACTGAAATTTTGCATTTTTGTATTTGCTAACTTTCTTGTGTCTGCTTCTTCCTTCTCATTCAATATTGTTGAAATAACTGACAAGTTAATTAATAAAAATTTGATTAAGATAAATTAGTAATTATAGATTGCACTGCCACCTATCTTTTCTCAGCTTTTAGAGTTAAAAAAAAAAAAAACAACATCTTTTCAACACATTGTTCTTAAAGTACAAAGTACTTTCCTCTCAGCTGACATTTTGATCTGCTTGTAGCAGACTCTTCCTGATAAGATGTGAAGGCGTATTATAAAAAGGGATGATGTCACTATTACTGGTGAGGTTTAGGTATTCAATTCGAGAATAATAGTGCATTGAATCAATAGGTAAAACCAATCTTTCCACTTCCATTTCATTTCAAATATGAACATTATCATTGAGATTGTTGGACATAATAGTTCCTAGAAATTAAAAAGTGACCTAATAGACCTAAATTTTAACAGAATGTTTTCATTAAGCACCTGAAAAACAAATCCAGATATTCCTGGAATTTAAAGCAAAACATACTGGACACCTATGTGTCCAGTACCCCACATTTCCAGTTTTATTTATAGAGACTCAAGTTCAGTGTTTTAGTACTTACAGGGCAATAAGATAATACACACTCTAAAAGAAAACCATTATCTCCTTGATCAAACAAATGAACACACATTTACTATATATATATCTACCAAGTCATTCATAAAGAATGCATTCATGAAACAATGCAGCTTAAAGTATATTCTCCATTAAAAAGGAATATTAAAACATAAAAGCTTACAAACAGAATAACTTTTCAATATAAACTCTAACTAACTTGCTATTCTGTTTACCATGCACCATAACACATATGTATTAAAAAAAAAAAAAAAAAAACACCTTTTAAAGGCCAGAGAGACAGCTCAACAGCATAAGCACCTCCCTGGCATGTGCAAGGTGCTGAGTTCAACCCCTGGTACCAGGGTAAGGGGTGGATTTTGGGACCTTTTATGTGCATTTTACATGGTGCCTCTTCATTTCTTAAAAATATATAATGGTACCTCACAGCTTTTGTACAATCAAGCCTATTATTTCTTAACATTCCATTACCAACTCACCTTTCTCTCCATCACCTTTTATCACTGTCTTACATACTGCTATAAAAAAAATAAAATATAGCTCTCCCTTTAGAAACTACTATGTGCCTCAAACTATATTAGGCAGATGACCAATAACCTCCTAATTTCTCTCAACTTTGCAGCTAGGTGTATATTATGGTACCTTACCTAGAAGAAAGGACACTGGGGTTCGAAGAATTTAAGTTGATTACTCAAATTACACAGTACTGTGATAAACCAAGGCTTGGACTATTATCTACCGAGCTAGTAAATAATGGGATCCCAATTAGGTATGCATGGGCGACAGGTGTAGCTCAGCTGCTTAAGCACCTACCTGGCAAGTGCAAGGTCCGAGTTCAATCGCCAGTACTGCAAAAAAACCCAAAGAGGTACGGATGTCCCTGAGGCTTGGGGAGATTAAGAACCTCTGAGAATGATGTAGCCAGGCACATATAGTGACAGTGATGTCATCTGAGTAGCCAACAGAGCTGCCCTGAATGACGATGACAGTGGGAAGATCATAGGAATTGTTTCCTCCAAATGCTAGAGTTTATGATGAAGATTGATAACTGCATCTTCAAGAATGCTTACACATGAAGATGGA
The DNA here is from genome assembly GCA_004027165.1 of Ctenomys sociabilis. NCBI lineage: Eukaryota > Metazoa > Chordata > Mammalia > Rodentia > Ctenomyidae > Ctenomys > Ctenomys sociabilis. Next base: position 44,439 of record PVKA01001235.1, read on the forward strand.
TTATTGAAGCCTTAATAAAAAAAAAAGAAGAGCAATAGTGCAGTAGGCAAATAATACCAATGTACTAAAGTAAATTCTGAATCTACCTATAGGAACAGAAGATTCTAGAAGAAACAGAAATTATGATGTTAAAAGTGTTTTAATATATGTTTGTAGAAAAGAAACATTCTCTCTACTTTTCCCTTCTATATAAAATGAATTTTAGACTATGAATGAATCAATCACAGGCAAAAAAAACTACATATATTCACTTGCAGTTTTCTTTAAAATGCCAAATAGGGCAGGCCAAATAGCTCAGCAGACTAAAGCACCTGCTTTGTGGGGAGGGTTTGATCCCCAGGCCTGCCATGTAGGCCCTGCTCCCACAGCACCTGAGATGGCAATTGAGATTGGGCGTGGTAGTGCAAGTCTATAATCCCAGATCCGGGAGCCCGGATCACTATGAATCTGATCTAGTAATGAGACCCTGAACACCCTAGAGACCCTAATATACAAACTGAAAAAAAAAAACATAGAATGACCTGTAATCCCAGCACTTGGGAGGCTGTAAACGGGAGGATCATTATGAGCCTGATCTATCCAGTGAGACCCTGTTACATACACCCTGTACATCCTGTTCTAAAAAAACTGCAAAAAAAAAAAAAAAAAAAAAAAAAAAAAAAAAAAAAAACTGCAAAAAAAAAAAATCCAAGCATTTGTTTGCACTTATAGCTAGACATAAATAATATAATATCATCTGGCACAACTACAGAGAGCTTAGGATAGGCCTCAGTAGGACAGATACTGCCCTCATAATATAGCCATCCTTTCAGTGTTTTTCCCACCTAGAGCATCAAGAATAGTTTACAATGTTTCTGCCAAAGACACAGTATTTCAACACAATGAAACATGTAACTAAATAACTTGGAACCAGACCTTGTAATTCAGGGAAGTGAGACACTGTCCCCAGTGTGATGATGGAAGTCATCTGTTAGACTGAAAAGGAGGAATGATACACCACTTCCTAAATACTCATTCATCATTACGAAACTGACTTTTCACTCATACTCATCTCCCACATGGAAGTCCACCCCCACAGCACTCACAAATCCTTGTAAGTGGTCTTGCTTAGTTTAAAGGCGGCAGAGCACAGGGCATTTTTCCATGCATTATAACAGAAACACACAAACTCCCTAAGCAAGGAACTGAACCTCACCAGCATGTGTGTGTTCAGGAAGGACGCAGGCACCTGAGCCCTGGTGATCGAGCCACGCAGAGCAGCCCAGCACTTACACAGACACCAGTCTAATGCAGAAGCAGAGGACAAAGACACAGGGGAAGGAGAAAGTGAAAGGAAGAAATGTCATCGGGGGCACAAAGCTGAAAACATGGGAAATCTGGACTATCAAGAGGCAACATCTTGTTTAATCCTCATAAAATCCAATAGAGAGGAGCAAAATGGTTTACCAGAGAATAAGTATGTAACATAAATCAAAACAAAGTAATACTGAAGAACCTTACTTAGTATGAATTCAGTCTGCTTTTTGTAAGGTAAGGTCTAGTTAATGAATCTGTATTTCATGTTTGGTTGTGTATCAGAAATCAAACTCAGGACACCTTGTACTTGCCAGGTAGATGCTATATATGCCAGCAGGTAGCCGCTATATCCCAGGCAGGAGCTATTACACCAGCCCTGTATTTCATATTACTGAATAAAATTGAAACTTAAATCTTTTCATGCACCAAAAATGGTGGACAGTGTCAGCACAGTGACCAATTTCCACATAGTTCCTACTGGGAGTGACAAATATAGAGAATACCTGCTGACACTGATGTTTATGTTTTGGGGTTAAAACATGGCAGGCTTCAATCTAGGAGGTCCTCAGAACACAAGGTTCTCTCTCTGTGGAGTTTCTGAAACCGCTGATGGCCAGCAAAGACTTATAAGTGTCTTTGCTTAACTACTTCTCATCAGAGGAAAGCAGGTAGAAGAGTAAGAGGAAGGTGCACATGCTCACATCCACCTGCACCAGCTAGTCAGAATGGACAGGGCCACCCAGCTCCTTGGGGGCTTGGGCAATTCTACCTTTACTATGGGAGGAAACACCAGGGAACTACATTATCACAGGAAAAGGACAAAGTGAATTTTAGAGGCAACTGATTAGCAAATTTTAAAACATAACAATACAAACTACAAAATGAGTTTTATTAGATAAGTGATTCTCCACTGAAAGAATACCACCAAAAAATAAGAACTGTAATAATCTTTCCTTAAGGAAAAACATTTAGATGTCATATACTATATAAAGGTAGAAGTAAAAACTGAAGACAAAAACCCTCAGAACAAAAGTAACATTCCCCATTTCAGTCCCACTTTTTTTTTTTTTTTGCACAGAATAGGAACAAGTAAATAAACAAATAAACTCTGACGCAAAATATTCTTCACCTTGCTTTGAGACACACATTTCCAAGAAATGATTATATAGTGAATATAACTGAAGTATTTTTAAAAAGAAAGTTTCTGTTCTGAACACAAACTATCTGACTTTTAAAAAGAACCAGCAAGTGTAAGGCAGGTTAGCCACAAGTCCAGAAAGGTCAAAGGAAGCTTTACACCACTTTTTCTAAGGACGCTCTGAGATCTCACCTACATCAATAGTAATGACGCAGTTCAAAAAGGTGAGGAAATATTTCAACCACTATGGAACAGGAGCTTCCAGGGAGCTCACATGCCACATTTTTACACTAGGAAATTTAACATGTACAACTTCCTGTAATTTTGAAGTCATTGTATAAACTGCTAAAAATAAAACAAAGTTAGCAATATCCCATTTTGTTTATTTCTCTTCCAGGCATTGTGCAATAACTGAAGAAAAGACACTGATATTTCTCTAATGTAATGAAAAAGTAATATTTAAAATTCTATTTTATATAGCTTATAAAATATGCCTAATTCTGGAATCACAGGTTATTTTTCTTTTCCACTTTTGTAGTTTATGATGAAGTAAAGTACTTTATGATTGAACAAAAAGTTAAAATAATTATAATTAATACCACTGCCTTTTCATAAAGACCTTTACCACAGTCAAGGAAAATAAACTCCCACACACAAAACTACAACTATCTTTTTGTACTGAAGAACTCCTATAGAATCAGTTCTTCCATCTTTTTTTTCTGTGAGAGCAAGACCCTCTCAATCCACAATTCTTTACTCTATTCACAGTTCCTCCAGTTATTTTTAGAATGCCCCAAATTTCCAAGAAGAAAATCCTTTTCAAATTAATTAGCATTCACTTTAATTTGAAAATGTCGTATCATTTAGTTTAGAATATTACAATTTTTAAAAATGATACTCATTTTCAAAACACTTCCTCATATTTCTTGATTATCTGAATGCAAAGGTAATCTCTGCTATTGAAAAGCCTACAAGAAAAAAAAAAACATTTATTATTGCAGAATATCTAATTCAGCACTTAAAACTTTTATACACTAACATTTCATTAAAAGGGTATCTCAGGTTATATATCATTAGTAAAATCAAGAAACCCAATTACCATGTATATATATTTAATTTGCTTCTCCTATCTGTGGAACAGGAAATTCCAATGTCTTAGGTGTTGAGAGACAAGACAGTAACAAAAGGAAATGTCATCCAGTGATGGTTGCAGTTGCTGTCTCCTTTCTCTGCAGCACCTGCTGTCAACATCAGAACAACTATAGGACTGTGGACAGTATCAATAACTTGCATATCCTCAAATATCATGATGAGAAAGCATTCTAATTATGTAATAGGTGTCCAAAATGGCAAGCATAAGGGCCTGAGTTCAATCCCCAGTTCCACAAAAAAAAAAAAAGGTCAAATAAGGTTTTTCATTGTTTATATAACAGATAGTTAGACCCTTACACAGGAAGTAATATTTCCTAAGACAGATTTTTCCTCTGTTGTACATTATACTTAGCCAGACTCAGCATTATAAAGATGTGTTTTCTCTCTGTTACAGGAAGTGTTGAAATCTCTGAAATAGTATCAATCTTATAAAACATCACATAACAAAGAAAATCAAACATATGTAATTTTAATACACAGATAAAACTAGACCTTTTCTGTAGATGACCATCTGTGCTTCTAGACTGTTTTGCCAATCAATCAATCAATCAATCAATACCTTTAACTAATATTGTTCTAAATTTTTAAGACAAAGTAAAATACTTGATTACACTACTTCAGAGACAAAGGTATGAACGTTCTGAGAAGCTTCATAGTAAACAAAACGTCTCCTACCACTTCAAGGAGGAGAGCTATGGTTCTGGTGCGGACTGAGCCTCCCCTGAGAGCCTAGCAGGACTAAGAGCTTGGTCTGAGGGTGGTGCTATTAAACTGTGGGAGAACTCCCCAGGAGGTGAACTGACTGGAAATTCCTCAGATCCCTGGAGTTGCCACGTAGATTGTAGGACTTCAGGAGTTCTGGTGAGAGCGCTACTGCTGAGGATCTCACCACTGCCTCTCGCCATTTGCTGTGAGGTCCTCACCAGAATTGCAAGAGCAATGTCCTGGACACTGGGAGCTAAACAAGCCCTTTCTCTTGGAAAAGTTAAATGTATACCATTTAGTAGTGATAAAAAACTAGTACGAAGCAAAATGAAAAAAAAAAAATTAAATTACCAAATTAAAAGTTAAGTCATATCCTCACAAGTTGATTCAGGTTTTAATGGACTACCTAGTATACAAGTAGCATGTGGTCTAGCGTAAAACTAGAACAGATTAAAGACAAAAATATGACACAGGAGCACTCAACTTTAATGACTAGAAGTTAACTGATGAGAAATATCTAACTTAAGAAACGTCCAAAATGTAAAATTTTGTTATTTAAATATGAAATTGTGCTGTATAGTACCACAGTAATGTCTTTTCTTGTTTTATTTTTCCTAATATACACACTAGAAAACAAAGGGTCATGGTTGAAAGTCAGAACAAACGAAGGGCCATCCAAAAAGTTCAGCAGATTAAAGTGCCTGCTTAGGCAGAGCACAGCGGCTGAGGTTTGATCCCCAGATGGCCATGTGGGTCCCACCCTCAGGGCATGCTGAGATGAAAATCAAGACTGGGTGTGGTGGCACAAGCCTGTAATCCTAGCTCTTGGGAGGCTGAAAACAGGAGGATCACTATGAGTCTGGTCTATGTCGTAAGACCCTATAGACCATGTACCAAATACATTAAAAAAAAAAAAAGTCAGAAAAAAAACAAAAAAGTATTAAAAAGAAAAAACCAAATCCCCCAATTCCTATCCTGCCAAGATACCTGACACTACTGAACACCAACATGACATACTTTCTCACACACTTCTCAATCAGATGCGCACTTTCCACTCATTACAGCCATGCTTGCCTCTATCTCACTAGTCCCCAAGTGTGAATCTGGGCATAAGCAAACAGGAAGTCACCCTGGACTCCCAGCAGGCTGCATGTGTCTTCCTGTGTGAGTGCTCAGGAGAGTAAGCATCCCTCTACTCACAAGGGAATCTAAAGGATCAAGCTGGAGCTGCAGTTCTGTACCACCACCAATAATGCATATAGTAAAAGCTTAACTTCTAGCACTTGATTAATTAGAAAATGCTTCCAGAGTAGGAATATCAGGGTAGAGGTACGGCTTAGCTGCAGAGTGCTTGCTGGCATTGTTAAGTGTTGAGGATCTGCATCCTAGCCCCAAGAAAGAAGTATATCAATAATGCCTGGAAAGATGAAATAAGTGGGAATAGGAAGAAAGCATCAGGAAACAGTCAAAACACTGTGATAATCTACTTGACAGAGCAGTAAAAGATCATCTACCTGAGGTGGTGGTATTTATATACTTAGTGTTTGCCTCCCCACCAAAAACATGAAAGTCAAAGGAAAAGCTGCTTCAGAAGAGAAAGCAATTTGAAGAGACAATAAAAATGGAAAATATTGTGTCACAAGCTAGAGAATGAAATAAGATGAGACTGAAGAGTAATCAAGAGAGTAAAAAGATATGTTTTTCATTATTTTCAAATAAAGGAAAATAAAGCTACAAGTGGGATATTGCAATATGGGATACTGTAAAATGAAACAGAAAATATGGTCAAGAGAAACAGGCTGGGGCCAAGGAGTTAGCCAAAATAATCTCAAATTGATAAAGCTGGAAACAAAAGCCACTGCACAATTTTTATACTAATATGCTGGCCTGTTATGATTATTAAAGCAATGATGACAATTATTTCAAGAAAATGTAATATAATGTCTGAATACTATTTTGTGGTTTCATGAAAAGATTTGCACCATACAGATTCCTGTGTGCCAAACATTACTGCTTGTATGTTCATTAACCTAAGATTATGACCAAGACTATGTACCTTTTCATGGAAATTTTGAAATTTGCTTCAATTTGCATTAAGAAAAATGTAACACAGATGCAAAAGCTTCCAATTTCACAGCTCTCAGTGGAACTTTTAAATATGATAGCTCTGAATATTTAATATATAACAAATAATTAAATATGTGGAAAGTGGTTTTCCTTAAAATTTTAATGTTTCAGTTCTACACAAACACAGACTCTACATACTGGTTCTAATTATAGAAGAGCAGGCAGAAAAGTTATACATATGGCTTCATGGCCTTTTTTATCATTCCTAAAATGTCACATGAAAATATAATCCTCAACTGATTAAAAGAAATACTTCTAGACCATACAAGATTAACATGACCAATTTAATTAACTTTCTCCAGATTGTACACTATTACATTTCTCCTTCCACTCATAGTAAGAAAACAAAATTGAAAAAACAAAATACTCCACAGCACCTCCTGCTAGGATTCATGTATGTCTTGGATCCACAAGTTATGCTGAAGCCCAAGTCTTTAATGGAGCAATGTAAGGAGGCAAATGCCTTTCAGGAGGTGTTTGGGTCGCTGGGGTCCACATGCATCAGTGGATTAATGCTGCAAGCTGCCACCCTGATGGGACTGGAATAGTTACTGAGACCTGCTAGTTTCTCACCTGTCTATTGCTGCTTCATTCAATGCATATTGTCTTCTGGACATGCCTGACTGCCCTTTTCTTGTTCTGCCATGAAACTCTCAACAAAAGCCAATCAGATAGAGGCTCCCAATCTTAACCTTTAAAGGATCTAAACTCTAGCTAATTAAACCTCATTTTTAAAAAATTACTTTGTTGTAGGTACTTTCTTATAACAAGCAGAAAATGAATATAAAAGTTTATAGGTCTAGCAATGCTGTATTACTATGTATTTCCTGTCCATATAAATGTTAATAATGCCTGCCGAGTTTCTTAACTAATGCCCTGCTCAAGATCAATGTGTACCCATTTGTCATCCTTTAATATGCATTAGCTACTACTAGGTGCAGGACCTGAGGTAAGTGCTGAGGCAAGACTAGTGAAGAAAAGAAAGAAAAATTGTGATACATTCTAGAAGGATAAGAGGAAAGTACCATGAGAGAGTATGTGTGAAATAATTTGAAATGACTAACTCAAAGAAGATCTCAATGAGAAACTGACTTTCAAGTTAGAATCTAAAGGATGACACAGCTGGAAAACAAAATTTCAGGCAGTTGAAGCTTCAGATGTGAAAGTCCTGAAGGCCTAAAAAACAACTGATAATTGATGAAGACCTGAGGGAAAAATGTCTCAAGATGGGGCTACACCAGGGATTAGTAGCCAGAGGGGCCCAGCAGGCCCATTCCACCCCAGGGGCCAACCAGGAAGAAGCCAAGGCACCTGCAGCCAGCTGGGTCTAGAGGTCCACTTAGACTGGGCTCAGCTGGAAGGAATTGAACACAGAAACCAGACCCAAGCCAGGTCCTGCCAGTCAAGCTCGAGTTCACTAATCTAGACCGGGAGAGCTGAAGCATACCGCTTGGCCCAGCCAAGCCTAGATCAAGGCCCAGACCTACAGGAACATCCTCATGCACAGAGGTGGCAGCAGGTAACTGGGGTGAGACAGTCTGCCTGGAACACTTCAGGTGCACGGAGGGGAGGTGCTTGGACAGAACTCAGGGGAACTAATTTAAATTCCCAATTTACGATCTGCTTTGTTATACAGCTATAATGTTTGCTCCTATGGCCTGAAATGTAAACCCATTAGTTACAAAAGTTTGTCAATTTCTAAATTTCACTAGCTGTTATCAGTGCTGCTAATTGTACTGATGTAAATAGGAAATGCTATCTGCCTTAACCATTTTTTCCCTTCGGTATGACTCCAGGAGGTGGCTTCATGGCCTCCCCTTTGGCGAGGTTTGGACAATAGCCTCACCAAACCCCTACAATGAAGGACAGAGGACAGCGCCAACAGAAACTAGCATCTCACTTTCAATCAATAGAGAAGGCAAAGTCTTAAAGACACACACAAAATAAAAGACTCTCACAGGAGAGATACCTAAAACACACTCTTTACAGAGAGGGTCTCACTGCAGTGATATAGCTACCTACTATCAAACTTTAACAAAAAGTTATCACAGAAATAAAAATAAAGAGGTCTCTCTCTGAAACAGAAAATGACAAAAAAGACCAAAATGCATTTTCTGACCCCGAGCTCACTTAGAACAAACCCAGGAGAATGAGAAGAAATTGGAAGTCACACACTTGAAATCTCTGCAACTGATGTAAAGAAACGAATGCAGAAGAACATACATGAATCAAATCAGAATAATCTCATAGGTTAAGAAAAAAGAAATGATAACTATAATGAAAGAATTACTAAGTGTTTCTAATAAAAACACTGATTAAAAATATGGGTGAATAGAAAAATGATGGAAACCCTGAATGAGCAATACAGGAAAAAAACGGAATTCATGAAGAAGATTCAAAGATACACACAACAAATGAAAAATTCCATTAAAAGCTGGCAAAACCATTTGAATGAAATGAAAATAGACTTTCTTTCTTTGTCTTTTTTTTTCTGTATTTTAGGAAAGGATCTACAGAGTGTTCAAGGTCTCACTACTAGATTGGACTCATACTGATCTGCCTGTTTACAGCCTCCCAAGAGCTGGGATTTGTTCAAGGTCTCACTACTAGACTGGACTCATACTGATCTGCCTGCTTACAGCCTCCCAAGAGCTGGGATTATAGGTGTGTGCCACCATGCCCAGTCTCCACTGCTGTCTCACTGCACCCCAGGAGTGGGGCTGGCACAGCAAGGATAGACATTCAGATCATGAAGACACTGTTACAGCTAGTGAAAAGGTAAGGAAAGATCTGGTAATAACAACTAGGATCCAGGAAACATTAATTCAAGAGGTGAAAGATGATGCAAAGATGAACAACATAAGACTAATGGGCACCAATGAGAAAGAAAGATACAACACAAACAACGTAAAAAGAATATGAGCAGAATAGCAAAAACCTTCTCAAATATGGGGAGACAATCAGACAATCAAACTCCAAATAATAGCAACCCAATTAAAACTACACCCAAAACATACTATAATAATAAAGATCCCAGAAATTCAACATGAAAACAACTTATGAAAAGCTGCTAGAGAAAAGAAACATCACATTTAAAGGAAAACCCATCAGAATAACAGCAGATTTATTCTTATAAACCATCAAGTCAAGAGAAGCATGGAGTGAAGTACTTTAAGTCCATAAGAAAACAAATTACAACCCAGACACACATACCCTGAAAATTCTCTTTCACTTTTAATGGAGAAGTAAAATATTTCCATGACAAAGAACAATGAAAGAAATTCATGATGACTAAACCAACACTACAGAGAATACTAAACTGTATTCTAGAAAGGGATCAAGATGCCACAATTCCAAGCACAACAGAAAAAATCCAGCCATCATGACAAACTATTAAACACAGAAGAAAAGTAGGGAGCCAACAGCAGAAAAACAGCATGACAAACCTAAGTCAATACATATCAATTATAATTACTAATGTCAATGGACTCAATTCACCAATTAAAAGAAACAGACTGGCAGAGTGGATTAAGAGAAAAATCCAAAAATATGCTGTGTACAAGAAACACATTTAAGCCATAAAGAAATTCATAGACTGAAAATCAAAGGATGGAAAACAATAGTATATGGTCCAGAAACTCAGAAAAAAATTCTGTTTGCAGACAATCTGAACTTCAAACCAAGAATGATCAAATGAAATAAAGTCACTACATACCGATTAAGGGAAAAATTCAAGAGGAAGAGATACCAGTCATAAATATGTATGCACCAAATATATGGGAGCACCCAACTACATAAAACAAATACTAAAGGACATGAAAAATCTTATAATGAATATCACAATCTTAACAGGGGTCCATAACACCCTCTTATCTCAAAAAGATAGGTCAAGAAGACAAAAAATTGGCAAGGAGGTACAGAATTGAACCAAACCTTCGACAAACAGATTTAGTAGACATATACAAAGTACTCCAATCAACATTTTAATATACATTCTTTTCAGATACACAAGGTATGTTTTCTAAAATAGACCACATACTACTCCCTAGATCATGCTTAAGCATATACAACAAAACAAAACTTATCCCATACATATTATCTGACCACAGTGCAATCAAACTGGAAATTAATGACAAAAGAAACCATAATACCCCCTAAATATACGGAAATTAAATGACACCATCCTCAGAAACCAATAGGTTACAGATGAAACAAGAAATTAAACAATATCTACAATCCAACAAAAATTCCAAACACAACTTACTGGAGTTTGTGGGATGTAATGAAAGCAGTTCTTAGATGAAAATTTATACTGGTGAACTCACACATTAGGAAAACAGAATGAGAACAAATAAATAGCCTAATGCTGCACCTCTGAACAAACCAAGCACAAACCCAAAGAATCGAGGAAATTACAAAGACTGGAACAGAAATTAATGCTATTGAGACAAAAAAATAAAAAGAATTAATGAACCCAAAAGCTGGATTTTTGAAAGATTAAGTGAAACTGAAAAACTCCTAGCTAGTCTCCTCAAAAAGAGGAAAGAAAAAAAACTCAAATTCAAGGAATAAGGAATAAAAAGGGAGAAAATAGTACGGATCCTTTGGAAATCCAGAAGATCATCAACTTTTGAAAGTATTTATTCTCACATGATCAAAGACACAAAGAAATGGAAGATTGCTAGATAGGTACAAAATGCCAAAAATTAGTCAAGAAATTTAAAAAATGAATATCCCAACATCAGCCTATGAAATTGAAAATGTAATAAAAAAAAAAAAACTTACTGACAAAGAAAACCCCATGTCCTGATCAATTCCCAGCTGAATTTTGTAAGAAATTTAGAGATTTACCCCAATATCCCTCAAACCCTTCAATGAATTGAAAAGGAAGCAATACTCCCAAAATCATTCTTGAAGGCAAGTATTACAGTGATACTGAAACCCAAGAAAGATCCAGCCAAAAAAAAATGGAACTACAGGCCACACTCCTTTATGAACATAGAGGCAAAAATCCTCAATAAAATACTAGCAAATAGCATACAGTAAATTATCAAGAAGACTATACCAGGTACAATTCATCCCAGGGATGTAAGGATGGTTCACTATATGCAAATCTATAAATGTAATATACTATATCAATAGAGCCAAAACCAAAAATCACATGATCATATCAACACATGCAAAAAACGCTTTTGACAAAGTCCAACACAAATTTATGATCAAAGCCCTACAGAAAACTGGAATAGATAGAGGCCTATACCTCAATCTGGTAAAAGTCATCTATAATAAACCAACAGCCAACTGTCTGTTACTTTTCTCTCATTGCTCAGAAAAATACCAGACACAAAAATGAAAGAAGGAAAGGTTTAATAAGCTCACAGTTACTGAAGGTTTCAGTCCATACTCGGTTGGCTACAAAGTACATTGGCACATGGCAGAAGGCAGCAGGAGCAAAATGGATGGGTAATGGCAACAGAAAGGATGTCTGTCTATTTCTTTTATGTTACATTCAAGCTATCTGCCTCCGGCTGGGTATAGCATTCACATCCATAATCCTAGCTGTGGATCCCCCATAATTCCAGTGGATCATGAGTTAATCACAAATTCTAGAAGTCTGCCCCATGACTACATGAGGCTTTGAGGGAACAACTAGACTCAAACCATAACACCAACATAATTGTAAATGGAGAAAAACTAAAAGCTTTTACTCTCAAGTCAGGTTTAAGACAAGGATGTCCTCTAACACTACTGCTATTCAATATAGTTCTGGAATCATTACTGGCAGCCATTGGACAAGACAAACAAATAAAAAGAATAAGTACAGAAATTAAACTATCATTATTTCAGAGAGATGATGCTTCTACTTAGAAGGCCCAAAAAAACTCCACAAATCTGTAGCATAGCAGGACACAAAATCAACACCCATTATCAATAGCATTGCTCTACACAGATAACAAATTCACTGAGAGTAGAGAAACGATACCCTTCACAATACCATCCAAAAATATGAAACTTAGGAATTAATCCAACAAAGGAAATAAAAAAATCTATACAATGAAACCTATAACCATCATCAAAGAGAATTTCAGAAAATGGAAAGAAAAAAGAAAGAAAGATATTCCTTGCTCCTGGATAGGAAGAATCAACACTGTGAAAATGACCATACTCCCAAAATCATTATACAGATTTAATGCAATCCCTATTAAAACACCATCAATATGCTTCACAGATCTAGAGAAAACATTCTTAAAATTTACTTGCAACCAGAAAAGACCTAGAAAGCTGGGCGTGGTGGCGCAGGCCTGTAATCCCAGCACTTGGGAGGCTGAGGCAGGAGGATTGTTGTGAGTTCGAGGCCAGCCTGAGCTACAAAGTGAGCTTAAGGCCAGCCTGAACTGCATAGTGAGACCCTGTCTCAAAAAGACTGAAAAAAAAACAGAAAAGACCTAGAATAGCAAAGGCCATCTTAGGCAACAAAGGAAAGGCAGGAGACATTACAATTCGTGACTTCAAATTATACTACAAAACTACTATAATAAAATCAGCATGTTACTGGGAAAAAAAAAAAGAAAAAAAAAGAACTAAGGTTCAATGGAACAAATTAGAAGATCCAAGTAAAGCTTGGATCTTTGATAAAGGGGCCAAACATGCTCACTGGAAGAAAGACAGCCTCTTTTACAAATGGTACTGGAACACCTGACTATCCATATTCTTAAAATTAAAACTAGACCCAGGTCTATTGCCATGCACTGAACTAAAGTCAAAATGAATTAAAGACCTAAACATTAAAACAGGAACACTAAATCTCCTGGAAAAGAAAGTGGGTGGCATCTTAAAGACACAGGAGTAGGCAGACAGTTCATGAACAAAACCCAAACTGCACAGAAATGACTCCAAATAATCAGCAACTGGGATCTCCTCTTACTGAGAAGTTTCTGCATGTCAGAAGAAATCACCAACAGAGTACAAAGACAATCCACAAATTGGGAAAAAATTATAACCAACAATCACTCAGACAAAGGACTTCTATTTAAAGTATATAAAGAATTAAAAGAAAACAGACCCCCCAAAAAAAGAACTAAAAACAATTTGGCCCTCCAAAATTAAAGATCTAATCCAAAAATTGGCATGCAAGATGAATATATACTTCTCAGAGGAAGAAATACAAATGGCAAATCAATATATGAAAAAAGTATTCCACAGCACGGGTCATTTGAGAAATGCAAATTAAAACAACACTGAGATACCATCTCACCCTTGAGAGAATAGCTATCATAAAGAAACCAACCAACAACAAATGCTGAGAGGCTGTAGGTTTAAAGGAACCCTTCACCACTGCTGGTGGGCATGTAGACTGGTATAACCACTATGGAAATCATTGTGGAGACTTCTTTAAAAACTAAATCTGGAAATCCCATTCAACCCAGCTATTTCCCTTCTGGCAATTTTCCCAAAGCAACTGAAAACATCATACCATAGTGATATATGTGTGTCCATGTTTATAGCAGCACAATTTGTTATAGTCAAATTTTGGAAACAACCAAAATGCCTATCACTTGACAAGTGGATGATAAAGATGTGGTATTTTTATACAATGCAATACTACTCAGCAATAATGAAAGACAAACTTAAGTCTTTATAGGAAGTTGGATGCAACTAGATACTATACTCATAAGTGAAACAAATCAGATCCATACATGTAAATATTGTATTGTCTCCCTACTGTAAGACCTGAAAGAATAAATAAAACCTGAGGTATAATAGACATAGTAGAAGGAAAGAAACAATTTAAGGATTAAACAATGAAGACGAGAGAAAGTAAAGAAGATAGGAAGAAGGAAAAGAGGGAAAAACATACAAGTATATATACAAGTATATATATAAAGGATGGCTAAGATGATTGTATTCATAATTTCCATCATTTTTTTGGAAATAGCAATTAAATGTTTAGTTTTTACCTTGACTGTATACTGATATCTGAGATCTGAGCAACATCAAGGACAGCCATACATAATAAAAAACCTCTCATCTTGGCCTTCTAAATGTGTGCCATTTTTAATGTCCTATCAATTATTATATTATCTTTAAAATAAATTGAAACAAAAAAAGACAAGGAAAAAAATTAAGTTTTCTTGAAAGCAAGTGCCAATTTTCAATTATTTCTCCAATCTTACATAACTGCATCTGTTAATCTGAGCAACAGATTTGACAATAAAAATGAATAACAACCACTGTTAATTAGCTATTTCTGTTTTGAAAATCCGTAACATATGGATTGTTCTGTTACCTTGATTCTGTATTTTTGTTGGTTTTGCTTGTTTTTACTTTCCAAAATGAAAGAAAACTATATTAAAAAAAAAAGTAAAAAGACAAGAAAATAGAAAAAATTAGGTTTCTTGAAGGCAAGTGCTAATAACTATTTCCCCAATCTTGCATAACTATTTTTGTTTATCTGAGCAACAGATCTGATGATAAAAATAGATAATGCAACAACCACTGTTAATTAGCTATCTCGTTTTGAAAATCTGTAAAATATATACTGCTGTATGTTGTCATCTTTCTGCCTTTGTTTCTGCTATTTGATTTTGCTTTTGTTTTCACTCTTCAAAATGAAAAGAAGGGTCCAGAAATTTCTGGACAGATTGTGAGAAAATATTAAAGAAAAATTCTTCACATAAGTAATGCTTCATGTCTTATTATTTTTCTAGGATGTGGTCATTGTAATTTCCATTCATTTCAGCCACATGGTCTTGAATAAGGAGAACGAATTTAGATGCTAGTAAATAATGCAACTCATTCTGCAGCAAATTACAACAACTCAATGGAGTATGATGGTTCCAAAGAACATCCTAGAATCTTGCCTCAAGCAGAGCAATGAAAGCAAACCAACTATACTTCTCTGATAGACACAGCCTTAACAATGACCACAACCAGTTAAATATAAAGACAAAAATAAAGGCCTAATATAAATATAGTAGCTTTCAGCTTTTTTATAGTTACTTTGGTTTGCAAAGTATTAATTAAGTAGGATATTTTCTTCTTGCTACTTACAATCCTTTTCCTTTTGTATGAAAGAAATGCTGTTCTAACTGATTTAAATAATAAGAGTTTCATTTTGCCTTAGCATTATCAGAATTCTACACTTTTTTGCATTTCTAACTTCATGCTGAAAACTTCTTAAAACTCGGTACATACTGGGCTTTCACGCAGGGTCTGAGAAACTCCTTCTTAGATAGTTGTGCTCAGTATTGTGCCGATTAAACAGTGTCAAGCCCTACTTCTCCCAACAGAGCTGAAGAAGCATACATACACTTCTAAAAACTTAAGAGAAACCAGGTTAACATCCAGTCATACATTGCATAAAATGGCACTTACTTTATAAATGATGGTGGTCCCATAAGATCTGGAGGGAACTGAAAAATTCCTAACCCTACTGACTTCACAGGAATACATTAACCATGTGGCTGTGGCGATACAGGGGTAACACACTCAGGGCCCTCCTACTTACATGTGAGGTGGTGCAGACAATCATGTATTGCACATAATACTTGATCTTCCTAATAAACAACTATGTTACCAGTTAATGTACTTACTACTGTACATTTATCACTACATTAAAGTAGGTTCTGTTCTGCTTATTTATAGAAACAGTGAAAGATCTATGTAGGACATCTTTCCTTTACAAACGGTTTCTGAAATCTCAAGACCTTAGTCAAGTTCAAGATTCCATATACTCCCTCTCTCTAATAATCTTACCAAAAATTGTTCACACCAGGTCAAAATAATTTAGTCTGGCTATCTTTTCCACAAACTACCACCCATGAAGTAAAATGAAAGGAAAGGAAATGCAGATTAGCACTATTTATAATAAATAAAATTAATTTTTATTATAAAAAAATATCAGCCAGTCAAGGAGATGAGTACCTGCAGTCCCAGCACTCTGGGAGCAGGAGGCATGAAGATCACAAACTGGAGACCAGCCTAGACAACTCTGACTTAGAATTTTTCTCAAAAAAGAATAGAGAGGGAGGGAAAAAAGGAAAGAAAGAAAAAGAGAAAGAAACTGAAAAGGCCAACACAAGTTGGCTCTGAAATTACTCTGGGGAATTATGAACACATTGCACACGTCATAGGGGCAACAAGGAAGCAAAAGCAAGGCTGGGTTCTGACCTCCATAGTTATGAAAGAAAAACCGATTTGGAAAGATTTTAAGGGCAAGTTTCAGGACCAAGAGCTAGCCTGAGACACAGGGCGAATGCGGCTGTTTCTTTACATGGAAGAATCACAGCCAAGGAAAATGGTAACGTTGAGATAACTGACATCCTACACTAGTTAACTTACAAAAACACAAAATTCCACCCCCACTTCAGTACAGTGAGTCAAAACAAACTGCTGACAAATCCTCACAGCTATGTGAGGGGGCGTAAGAATAACACAGAGAGAACACACATGCTCTGTTTTCCTTTCAAATCTGTTTCTAAGTCTGTGTGGCTGATGTAAGAAAACAGCCAGCCCTTTCTTTCAAATTCCATCTACAGGTTCAATGTCCCAGATGTATCTCAGAGTTGCTACACTCACACAACACTAAGAAAGGGGGAGAGCAAAATGCGAGATCTAACTGTCCAAAAGGAGAGAAGCAAACACAAAAGAACTCAGCTGAAAGGTGGAATGTAATTTTCCAGTTTGAAAATCCTATCAGTATCAAAGAACTCCATCAAAAGGAACACAAAACAATTCCCAGGAGAAAATCTACTTCATTTGTGCATTTGTATTTATAGCCGTCTGCTCACAAGTTAGGAGGAAGAAGGACTGCTATCAATAATGTAGACCAAACGTTCAAACTGGACTATTAGGTCAAAAGCACCTAATAGTGCTTTCTTAGAGGATTCCCCAGTTGCTGAAAGTCTTATGTACTCAGAGTTACCAATACAACACAGCACAGAAACAGAAACAGTCTTTGAAAAATGTTAAAATAAGAATAAGAGGAAGTGAAAACACTTATTGGCATTCACACATAAAACAAGTGAATAGGAAGCTATGAAATATCCCTACTGTCTTGTGTAGTTTGAAGGTGCAGACATAACGGTAAATGACTGTTTCAGGCATTTATCTCACAAGTATTTAAAGGTATCTATAAGAAAATAACATTGAAGAACTGATTCCAGATCATTAATGTCATGAACTCTAATGCTATTATTCCACTAAAGACTTTTGTATCTCTAGTTGCTTTAAAATATAACTGCTCTGTAATAAATAATGGTATTACTGTACTTAGGCATTTTTTTTTTTCATTTAAAGAATGAAACAGGCAGACTTCAGCCTGTTCATCAAACTCCCATGTTAAATATCTTTCTTAAATATCACCCGCCCCACTTCTGCTCTAGGAGTACTTAATCTGGGAATAAATCAGGATTTTCAAATAATCCTACAGTAATCTGGTGCTATAATCATTATTACTGTTAATGTTTGCCAGGCATGAAACACTGTTTTAAGTTGTAAGGGACACACAAGAAGTATTTTCCTTCTTAAAAAAAGCACAAGACAGTTAAAATGGCATGCCTTATCATCATTTAACCATCACAGCAATATTTGACAATGTACAGTTAACTGCCACACAAAAGGCTTTGATAAGCACTACATTGGTCAGAACCCTGGTGTGAGTGGGAGTAGGGTGAAAGCTTAACTCTATCAGTAATAGGAAGGAGGACTGAATAAACAGGAAATGAGAAAGGGAGAGAAAACGGCAAAAGACAAGGCAGGCATTCACTGTAGCTCACTACAACTCGTGAGGAACAGGGTAACTGAAAAGAACATAAAACAGTTTCAATCCTCCTTTCCAATAAAATTCCTGTAAAAGCCTTACAGAAATTTATAATTCTTAAGGATTCCTTAAGTGACTTATGACCAGGATTCCCAGTGGTGATAAAGCATAGCAAGGTGAAGATCCTGGACACACTCAGGACTCCATGCCTACCTGTGGCAGTGCAATGGTCTTCAGTATAAAATGAAGAGAATTTGAGCAAGGGAGAAGAGCAAGCAGAACACCAGAAACTGATACGACACTTTTTAAAAGGGAGATGAGCAGATCACAACTGATAGTCAGTAGGTACCACACAAAGTTTAGCGAGCCATGCTTAGTAAGCATATCAGAGGACCAGAGTGGAACCCATCCATGGAACACACAGGAAAGCCTCTAGGCTGCTATCTGCCTGACACTAAGGACACATCTCATGCTGAGAAAAAAAGTAAAAAAAATTGTAATTTAAAACTGTTTTACACCTCAGACCAGTGACACAAAAGAAGACAGGCTAGTGCTTTAGTTATCAATCATTAACTGCAGTTAACACTTTTCTACCATTAAAAGACCTCAATAGATAGTAATTCAGAAAGCCGCATTGGCAGAAATAATGGAGAAAGAAGAGCAAAGAGAATGCAACAGTGAAGTTGTAAAATGTCAACTTTTTAATATAACAGGAGACATGATCAATAGTGTAGGGTTGGAAAACATCACAACAAAGGCAGACAGTGCATATTTTCAGGTTGGTAGGCATGCAGTGCAGTATGTGTGTAACTACTTAGCTCAGCCTTTGTAACCACAGACATTAACTAAATGAACAAGCATAGCTGTGTCACCAAAAACGTACCTTCAGAAAGCAGCCTGGATAGATCTGGCCTGCAGGCCATAGTTTCCCAAGGATTAATAAAGAAAGCATGGAGAAAAATTATCAACTTCAAGACTATTTTGCTTTGTAAAAGCACAGTAGCCCTTCGCTATTTTACACTTCGACTTTCGTAGACTATTTCACAGGTTTCCAAAAATTATTAATCTAAATTATTCATTACCAATTTTTTGCTATATAACAGGATTTTGCAGTACTGTATAGTGTATGTATGTTGTTAAAATTAGGTAGGTTTATAAGTTTAGAAAAACGGTTAAGAACATTAAAAGTTTTTAAGAGTGGGAAAGGTTTTTAAGAGTGTGGGGTTAAAAGCCTTAAAATATAAATACTAAAATAAACATAATATCGCTACATTTGCTGATTTTCACTTATCACGGGGGTGTCTGGAAAGTAGCCTCTGTAGTAAGTGAAGGGCCACTGCACACTTTTACATGTGAATTTGTAAGGGAAACGGAATTACATGGGACAAAAGTCACACATTTTAAGAATTTACTATTTCAATCCAATACATGAGACCAAGCTGACCAGTATGAAATTAAGGCTTTCTAATATTCCTGCAATAAGAATAAACTTAAAAGTTCAACATGTCATTACAATCACAGAAAACCAAATGTCCCATAGAAAAATTCTAGAATAAAAACTGAAATATTTCCAGGATCTATAAAAAGATCTAAAATTTATTTTTATTAATATGTTTTAGAAAAATATTTAATTTACCTTTTCAATTCCTGAGAGGATAAAAATCTTTGCTAGCCAGAGCAAAAGCGTCAAAAGTGAAAGGCACATATATACACATACACACACATATGTATACATATATATCTATGTATATAGATATATCAACATGGACATATTTACAGAAGTTATGCTTAAGAAATACAGCTTTCAGGGCTGGCTAAATAGCTCAGCGGATTAAAGCACCTGTTTAGGAAGACACAAGGGCCAGAGATTGATCCCCGGGCCTGCTGTGCCGGCCCCACCCCCAGGCACGCTGAGATGGTGTCTGAGACTGAAGGAGGTGGCGCACCTGTAATCCCAGCACCTGCAAGGCTGTAAACAGGAGGATTACTATGAGTCCAATCTATGCAGTGAGACACTATACACCTTGTAGACGCTGTCCTAAAATACAGATAGACAGACAGACAGAAAAAGACAATAGTCACACAGCTTTCAAGTCTTTCCATCTGTATTTAACTAATGTAACTATTACAATCACTTAAAAGACCAAAAAAAAGAAAAAAAGTTAACACTGCCCAGTTGACCCACAGTATTAACACTGGTGTGAGGAGGATGAGAAAAATAGCTATTTCCAAACCACAAAATGTGCTAATTGTTCAAATAAGTCCTTATGAAATAAAGTTGAAAAAAGGCATTACAATGCTAAATGCCTTCCCATGCTAACAGCTGCATGCTCAGGCATGCCAAATGGCAAATTGGCTATCACTTACACACACATCCCCGTGAATGCCATATATACTGCCCTCCAATCAACTGTTGTGTTTATTTCCATACAGAAGAAGGAATTGGGAGTATTTGATACTTGTCTTTGAGACACAGAAATTAATAACTAAGATAAATAATATAATTCTTGTATCTCATATTTCCATCTTCCTTACATGTTAAAACAAAATATTTGGATCTAAGCATAAGAATAATACATATTCTGAAAAAAGGAAGACAATATTATCTTCTCTTTTACAGGGTAAATTTGAACCAGTCTTAGGATCTCTACTTTAGTATCTTATTAAATGATTGAAGTTATTCTTTTCTCCCAAGAAAATAAACAAGAATGGAAAAACTTTACCAGGTTTCCACTGGTTGAGGAGGAGCTCAGCGGCAGCTCACTTGCCTAGTATAAGGCACTGGGTTCACCTGAACATCATATTACTTCACACACAAGTGATCTTTAATGAATATTAGATTGTTATGTATAGACAATGTATTATATATTAAATGGCAGAGCCAAGATTCTGGTTTTAGTTATTTTCACTTGTTGCTGAGACCAAATACCCAACACCAAAAGTTAAAGGAAAGGTTTACTTAGCTCAGTTTGTAGAGGTTTCAGCTCACAGTCACCTAACTAGAAAGAGGGTGGCCTGGCAGAGGGACATCGCGGAGAGACATCACAGAGGAGAAACAGTCCATGGTGGGCAGAAGGCAGCAGAGCAGCAATGAAGCAGTGAGCAACATGCAGGACAACAGCAGCACTCTTTCTGTCCTTCATGCCTATCCAGGCTATATGCCCTTAGAACGGGCAACACTCACACCCAGGGCAGGGCCCCTTAATCCCAGCATCACACTATGAATCTATTTTAGGATCACACCCTTAATCTCATCGTAACACAAGATCCAGCCACCTTGGAAAGCTCCACCTATGACCACACAAGGCTTTAGGGGACACCTAGATACAAACCAAAACTGGTCTTATAAACTATGTAAGTGTTCAAAATATCTGTAATTAACTAATAGTCAAAATTTAGAATGTAAGACACAATTACATTTTCTAAGGAGATGAACACACACTCAGGGGAGTCTCCCATCTCTGCCTTCTGGGACTGATTTGACTGCTTTTGCTTAGCACTGTCCTTTTAGGAGCTTTTATACAGCAAACAGCCTAAGATGATTTCTCCCTTAGGAACAGAGAGGAGGTTTACTGTCCAGTAAATATGATGTCTTCTTTCAGGGCACACTCAGTGCCCTCTATGAAGACTGAGATTCTCCAGACTTGAGGGTCCCCTAGAATGTAAGTCACCGTACATGTACCTCTCACCTGACCTTCCTACCCTCCTCCAGACTCAGGGCCAGGAAATAATAATACTATGTCAAGCTGTTCCTGTAAGTAAATCTGTTTTCTCTCACCAGAAGACTTTCCTATCTTTGGCTGTATCTATGAAGGTATGTATGACAAACATCAGGTTTTTCACAATTCTTGACAATATATCTTTTAAAGAAATCAACTTTAAAGCTAAGTTATCCAGTAAAGTATGCTCAATTAAATTTTTTCTGCATGAACTGAGTAAACACCTTCTCCCACTCCCTTCTCCTGCTTGCCTCCCTTTATCATGAAGGCAGACATTTACAATGTGCCATGTGGGGACGGGGATATAGCTCATCAGCACAGTGCCTGCTTGGCATGTGTGAGGCCATGAGTTTGATTCCCAGTATGCACCCCCACGCACAAAAAAAAAAGATTGTCACCAACCAGCCATCATTCTAACTAAGAGTGAAGGAGATCCACTAGAGCCAAGAAGTGAGTGGACAGGGTCTGGGACAGCTTTGCAACCCAAAGAGAGGACAGACAAGCACACTTCACACTTCTCCCTGCCTCTCTCAAATAACTTAAAAAAAAACATGGAACTTCAGCAGTAATCCTATAGATACCAGGAAATCAGAACAGACCCAGCATGCTAAGGGAGAGGTTTATAAAGCCAGAAAACCCCAATTCTCTGGTGTTGCTGCTGGAAGGTGTCTATCCCCATTTACACAACGTGCTGTCAGTGGGGTATTATTACTATTAACCAAACACAATTCTGATGCAACTTTCATATTCAGTCTGTGTTGATTGAAAAAAAAAAACCAACATGTAACATTTTATTGTCCTAATTAGCACCGTAAGTCAAAGGCTAGCAAACTACAGTTCTAGGCCAAATTTACTCTGGCACACATTTCTGAAAATAAAGTTTTATCAGAACACAGCCACGCCAACTAGTCTACATACCATGTTTCCTTCCTATGAAAAGACACAGTTGACAGGTTTCCAAAGACCATCTGGCAAAGTCTAAAATATTTATCATCTGACTCTGTAGTTTGCTGACCTCTGTTTGGTGTAACCCATCTGACAGGCTATTTTCAGAAATAATAATTTACTTTTGTTTAAATTAAAATGCTTAAATTCAAGCACCAATGCCTAAAATCTGATTTGAAATAATTTTACTATAATATTTATATTTTAATAGTAAAGACAGTATGAATGTGCTCTCTATGCCACCAACATGAAAAATAATTCCTTCTTTATTTGCAAAAGAAAAAATCTCTGTAAACAGATTTAATGATGATGATGTAACTCATAGTGAACTATTTTAATTAATCCTCAAGAGCTTGCCACAAAATAAAAGAACAAAACAGAAAATCTTAGTCCATGGACAAAGGCTATAAATTTTAATTAAATATGCAGAGATTTCTTTGCATATGCAGAAATTTCATCAGAAATTTCTAAAAAGAGATGGTATTTTATGCATTAAAATTAGTGTGGTATAACAAAGTTAACAATGTATATGAAAGTTAACTACTGTTGAATTAACCAATTTTTCAATATATACAGAAAAACTAATAAATCCATCATTCTTTCTATACTAAACTCAAACCCCTCCAAAAGAATATAAAAATTTGAGCTCATTAACCTTCTCAAAAATACTTTTCAAGTAATTTTGTTTGGCATTATATTGAACCAAGCAAAAATGTTCACAGTTTAATGATAAATACTCTAAAGAGCTTCAGCCTTCTTGCTCTCCATAGAATAAATTTCATACTATCATATTTGTTCACTATTAGTTGACCTGCATCCTTCAAAAGATGCATTATCTACCTGTGTGTGTCGCTTTACTTAGGAACAGTGCCTCTCAAGATATAGTGACATGTGAAGATGAGCTTATAACTGGTGTCCTGAGAGAAGACGCTGGCCAGACACATCTAGAGTCAGGGGCACCACATGCTAACATAAGCAGAAACTGGAGTCACATTGCCACAAGCCAAGGAATCATGGGACTCTATCAAAAGATAGGAGAAAAGTGGAAAGCATCATTCTCTTCCCTTGGGGCTTGAAGTATGGCCCTGAGGATACCTCAGCTTCAGAATTCCAATTGCCAGAAATCTAAGAATAAACTTCCCTTTCTTAATAAGGCATCGCGTTGGTAGTACTTTGTTATAGTGGTCTGAGGAAAGTCATGCATTTGTAGTGACTTGTGAAAGTGGTGCATTATAGTTGTATGAGCAGGTATTTAAAATAGTATTTCAGTAACATCTAAATTAATCATTTATATTTTCACCAAACATGTTTGGTTTCAATGACTTATCTTACTCTATAAAGAGTATTTTATGTGGGGCCCACAAGATAGCTCAGCTGACTAAGGCACCTGCTTAGGCAAGCACAGGGACCAGGGTTCAATCCCCAGCACCATATGCCAAGACAGCCCAAGCCCACACCATCACCACCACCAGGGCATGCTAAGCCAGCCACACAGTCCAGGCATGGTGGCGTATGCTGGTAATCCCAGCACTGGAGAGGCTAAAAACAGGAGGATCACTATGAGTCCCAGCTGCACAGTAAGATACTGTAAAAACCAAATACATTAAAAAAAAAAAAAGAGTACTTTTTTATGCAAGGATCTCATGTGTACTGTGCTACACTTAAAATGTTTGTGTGTACAAATGTCACTCAAACCAAAAATCATGCTTAATGAGTTTAAGGAAAGATTAACATAAATTTTTTTAAACTAAATACCTCAGAAATACTGTACTTCAAAGCTTCATGAGCAAAGTACTACTTTACACCCTACCCAATTAACACTGAATACTGATCTGCCTGTATTCTTGGAAATTCATTTTTTTTCATGAAATCAGTAAAAAAGACTCTGCTCAAGCAAGATATCCCAAGCTAGATTATTCCTGTAGCTTGTGTGTTTTATAAACAGATTTTAATTTACTTTTATAAGAAACTGCCAAAGGAGCTTTCTCTAAACAACAAATCTGCCACTTGAAAGGCATCACTCATCAACCTTCTTTGTGGGAGAGCTGTTGTTATGTGACTAAAAACAGGCATTCTTCCCTAAGTGCTTCTAGATTTTAATTATCAAATTTGAATGTCACCAGATATTTACTGAAAGGAAAACATCAATTTTAATAAGCTGCTTTAAGACTGCAAAACATAAAAGGTATTCACCCATAAAGCCAAGTTCACTTGGGCCTCGCAAGTCTGCTTATACTGTCTTATCACATAACAGTTATCTTGGGAATTGGTAAACATTTAATAAACTCTAATCTGTATAAAATTTGTCCCATTTGCAAAACATAAATACTATGTGTGCATGATGCATTATTTGGAAAGAACTGAACTTATGCTAATAAAATTTTAATAACTAAGAAAACCAGGAGTTAAGAGACTGAAATCTGGGGGTGAGGGGTAAGAATAACTAAAGAAATAAACAGCAAACAATGAGGTACATGTAATCAACTGTTTTAAAAAAAGTAGTGGAATTCATGTTAAATAACAACTACTAATTTTGTTCTTTTGTATTTTGGGAAACACATATCCCAAAGAACACAACTGGCCTAAAACAAAACCTGTTCACTCTTCATTTAAACAAAAACAAGAAAATGAGTCTGAGTCTCCTTAACAAAGCAGCAAGGGTGCAGTTAGCCAAACACACAGGGCCATAAAGTCCTCAAAGCCAGAGCCTGCAAGCCCTCACCTGCTCCTGCTCATAGGCGCCCTTTGTGTAGCTATGAAAACATTTGTCTAAATAACTTTCTTGTGGCCTCTGCTATTATGGCTTGCTAAAGAAATGAGCCCCTCTCAGTTTCAAAATGTAGAAAAGTCTATTCAAATCTCTCAGATGCTTGAAATATCTATGGAAATATTCATATCAAGATTAAATGGACTTTTTTATTCATTTATGGTAAACCAATTGCAGAACTGTTTCTAAATTTTCTACAAAAAAGTCTAGCAGGTACCAGGCAGACACACTGCTACATAATGTAGCTGAATCCTACTTACTCCACTTCAGAAAATGCATTATATATTATTTTGAAATAAAAAATTTATGTTTTAATTCCTCTATTCTTCATTTAAAAGAAAAGGATCCAGAATACAAATATAAAACAATTTATATAGCATATGAATATGTTAGCATAACATGCGTTCAGAAGACCTTACAGCCTATTTTGAATTATTGAGAAATCACTCTAAAATTTGTTCCCTGTCCTCATGAAATACAAAATAATTATAATTTTCAGTACCAGCAAACAGCAAAAAAGAACTAGAAAGAGCAGGTTAAGGTTCCTGTTTTCCATTCTCCAAACCTTCCCTTCAACTCTGCTTCCCCTCCTTGCTCACAAAAGCTTTGTTTCTACTGTTCCTTCTTTCCCCTTCCTTCCTATATCCCACCCCCTTCCCTCAGCACCCCCTTCCCATTTGAACATTTTCCATTTCACAATTATCTGTCATACATTTTGGTCTTTATTTATTCTTTTAGTTTCTCACACTAGAGAAACAATGCAACGTTTAAATGTGTGTCCAATTTATTTCAGTAAACAGTATGTTCTTAAGACACATCTATTTACCTAGAACTGTGTCGAGCTTATCCTTCTTTATGGCTGAGTGGTACTCCTTCTCCTCTCATTGGCTGACAGACATCTGGGCTATTTTTACGTACTACAAACTGTGCCACTACAAACATGGGTATGCATATATTACTGCAATAGGATGCTTTTAATTCTTCCAGGAAAATACCAATAAGGGGAATATTTGGATCCAATGGAACCTATAGTTCTAGTTTTTTGAGGAATCTTCACATTTCCAAAATTATTTAAAGGGAATATAAGTCATTATCTTTTGAGTACCATTAGATAATAGGTATTTCATAGTGGGAAATATGCAAAAATCTCCATAAGAATAATTGCAAATAATGAATATGATAACAAAGCCAACATATGCACTAGAAACTACTACTGGATTTGCAAAAGGATTAAATATACTGATATACCAATAGCAACATTAAATCTGAAAACATGGTATCTTCATTTTATCACACTGAAATGTCTGAGAAGAAAATAAAGTGAATAGCCAGAAGGTAACTTCAAAAATGTGAAGTGTAAGTTGGAATCAAGAATCAGCAAAAATTACAAAGAATACTGGGAGAAGAACTACTACTCCACTTCAGAAAATGCATTATACATTATTATTTTGACATCAAACCGTGAGGCTTCCTGGGTCCAAATTCTTACACTGAATTAAGCAGCACTTTCCTTCCACAACATGCCAGAGCGACCCTAAGAAAATGTGAGTTAACGTGGCATGACTGCAAGGCCATTGCTCTAGGAGGCCGGGTAATGATGTCAACTACTTTGTAAAGTCCAAATTGTGTATGTAGGACATCTGCATACAAAGACTTGAAAACTCTTGAGGAAGGAGTACTTTGATTACCATTCAATCAGCATACATACAGACTTAATCATTTTAATTAATACATTATCCTCTGTCCAAAGCACTGATGTTCACACAGTGACATGAGGACAGCAAGCAGGTTTGCTTTGACTTTCTATTTTTTATAGCTACTGGGTGTTTTGTTGTTGTTGTTGTGGTGGTAGTGGTTGTGTTTTGGCTGTAGCTTTTTTTTTTTTTTTGATAAAAGTTTATGTGTGTTTAAATATACACAGATAATTATTTGTATATGCGCATGTTATCATATATATTTTTGAACAGCTGCATAAGTCTGTGTAAGCTTATTTTTAACATCTTCATTGGTATATGCTGGCAACATAGACTAGCAGGCTTCATTCTGGCAGACAGATCCACACACATAGCACACTTAAATCATTCCACTTCATCACAGTTCTTGCCAGCCCTACCTGCTAGTTTCACACTTCTGAGGAAAGGGGAGTTTCAATGTATGAATGTATTTTGATCATATCCATCCCCAATTATCTGTCCTTACGGCCCTTTGCCTTCTTGTTATTCCCTTAATCCTGTCTAATAATAACCATGTATCTTTAACATATCAATTTCAAAACAATTTTGCTTCACATCTTACAAACTGCAACTCAGGTACAAACAGCAAGACAATGGTATATCATTCTGTAAAGGGACCTTATTAAATGGGATTTTATAAGGTTTTGTTTGGTCAGCCAGGTCAGGGGAACAATATTTTGCCCAATGTTTTGCTTTGAATGTCTCATAAAGGCTGGACTTTCTAAGGACTGTTTTCTGTGCTGGCATCATTCTCTTAAACCTTCTTCAGAATGAAGAGTACTGTGTGAAATTCCCATCCCCCACCCCACACATATAGCCCTTTTTGTCTAGGCATTAATTTGTCATCTACAATACTGGTGTATAAAGAATGAACCAGGGGCTTTGAACTGATATTAATAAGACACTCTTCATGTTTTTCTCTCCAGCATAAATTGCTAAAGCCTTGTTTTCTTCAGATAGCATGATAAAATGCAGAGATACATTTTTGCACCTCAGCTGACTTTTGGTTTTGTTTCACTGGTAAAACCAACTGTTGGGAGCTGTGGCGATGGGCCGTTATGACCATCATCTCCAGGTATCTACCACCAAACCTTGCTGAGCACCTGATCAATACATAATTTTCTGATGAAAGAATAAATTTTACTATTAAATTGGTCAACTGATGAAATTGCCAGTTATGTGGCAGAAAAAGTACCTCAAATATCACCAACAACTACTTTCATATCCATTTGACTTTCACCACTAAAAAGCAATGACATAGTTTCTCCTTGTCCCTGTACTTCAAAGGACAGACATTTCTATATGTTCACTAACTCATTTACCCTTCTACACGTAAGAACTTGGTGTATGCCCAAAATCACTGAATCACTGTTGAGATGCCAGCTCAGCACGCTTTAAACAATCAGCTAAAGAAGCATCAATCCAACATGGGGTTCAACTGTTTGCACAAAAAATATAGACAGGTAAGACCCATGTGGAAACAGTGATGCAAGAGAAGGGGCTTCCCTGTTCGCAGCTGGAGGCGCACACAGCCCTGAGGATGTGCTTCCTCCTCTACCAGAAATCATCACTCTGCTCATGTGCAAGACCAGAGGTTTCACTGTTCCTTAGATGGTTATTTTGGCATTTAGCTACTATCTTTTTCACATTTTCTAACTATAATTTCTGTCTCACTCCTTCCACAGGACCTGAGTAACTAGGAAATACATTGAGTGCCACTTATTTTTTAAATTGTTTTTCTACTTGTTATATTTAATATAAATTAATTTTATGGATACTAGCTTTAAAAACTCAGATGACATACTTCAGCAATCAATTAAAACAAGAGTCAGCTTCAGACTGCTTGAACTTTTTCCATTTACACTTAACAATAAAATTCACTCAGTTTAATATTGGTAT
This sequence comes from Ctenomys sociabilis, assembly GCA_004027165.1. Taxonomy (NCBI): domain Eukaryota; kingdom Metazoa; phylum Chordata; class Mammalia; order Rodentia; family Ctenomyidae; genus Ctenomys; species Ctenomys sociabilis. The sequence goes on from PVKA01001235.1 coordinate 73,681, forward strand.
AACACATATAGGATAACATTAGACATCTTGATTCATCTACTCAACCAGCAAAATTTTTCTAATAAAGCACAAAATCACTTCAGGCAATGCTTATTTAGTCAATGAACTCCAAATTACTATTTCTACTATCACTATCCTTCAGTTTTAGCTTAGTGATACTAATAGCCTTCAGTTATTTGCAGAATGAAAAGATTACTCAGAGAATTTATAACTTACAAATAATTAATGTCTTTTATGTTTAGCAGTCTTTCTATTCAACAATATATTCTGCTGCCTAAGCACCATGAAAATATTCTAAGCAGTATGTTACATTCTATAGAGCAAAACGCCAGAGTTCCATGTCCAACAGCACATTTTATGCCAGTTTGCATTTAGAATCCTAAGGGAATTTAGGAGTGAATGTGTATAACTACATTGGTATAAGACAAAAGTCTAATCTTCACACCAAGAATGGTACATTATTATGAACTGTGATTAGACAATGATTTATGATTTGCGTCTGGATGTCTCAAAGCCTCATGCCATCATAGATGCTGAGAGATGGTTGGTTCTACAGTGCATGACTGATCCATGGTACAATCAAGGACCAAGGGTGCTAGGCTTAAGGGTAAGCGCTACCTGCCCTGAGCAGCCTGGATAAGGCACAACGGACAGGAAGAGCTCTGGTCATTCGCTTGCTTCTGCTAGCTTCTGCCTGGCACAAGCTGTTTCTCCTTTACGATGCCCCTCTGCCACACCACCCTACCTTGCAGCCAGCTGGTTATAGGCAGTGAGATAACCTCTACACACTGCGAGATAACCCTTAGCTTGTGGGTGTTGGGTATTTTGTCTCAGCAACAAGAAAAATAACTAAGACAATTGCCTAACATAGGCTTTGCTTTAAAAATTCTGACCACAGAATACTATCAGAAAATGGAAAATGGATAATAGTAAAATCCAATTCACTAACAAATTCTATCTTGTGTTTGAATTTAGGAGAGAGTGAAAAAACTCACACGGACACTTAAGATGCAGATATGACTGCAAAGACTTTATAGTCATTGTCTCATGATCAGCCAGCATTATACGATCTATCACACACAATCAACTTCTAGAAAAGTTCCTGAAATGCTGCATAAAAAGACAAAACTATTAAAAATTTGTAAATTAACTGTAATTATAAAATATATGTTAGAAAGTATTCCATACTTCTATAGAAAATGTTCACAATTTTTACTTCATCCAACTAAAACCTTATGCACATTCAAATTCCTAGACCTAGAAAGTCCTGATACTTTATATAAATGGATTGCTTGGCTGAATCATTAAGAACTCCAGCAATAGTAAATTTGAGTACTATAGCATACATAAATAAACTTTGTTTTAGTAAATTAATCATAGGACTACAAAGAGAAGAAAGTTTCAAATATCTGAGGTCTGGCAACACAACTCAGCAGACTAAGTGCCTGCTTAGGCAAGCGCAGGGACCAAGCACCACATGCTGCATCAGCCCAGCCCTCGGGGCATGCTGTGCCAGGACCAGGCATGGTGAGGCATGCCTGTAATCCCAGTGGGGGGAGGCTGAGACAGGAGGATTACTTTTGAGTCTGAGCTGCATACCTAAATAAATAAATAAAACTTCTGCTTTTCCATAACTTCAGTCACTGTGAAAAGCCTGTAGGAATAAACAACCATTATAATACCTCTTTACCAAGTAGTGGCAAATCAGATTCTGGTTGGTGGTTCTGGAGATAAGTCTTTTTTTTGGAGACAGTCTTAAAAATAAAAGCAACAGGAAGAGTCACCACCCTACAGAAGTGTACAAACTGTGGTCTAAGAATGTTCTGTGATGGGTTCAGTTACACAACTGATTAGATAAGTATGTTAGAGTCCATCTCTAGTCTACAAGCAAAATTTAAATGTGTAAAACATTTATGGTATTTAGCCTTTAGCAAAGGTTTTTCTTTGTGTTTCAATTTAATAGTTTTACCTGTTGACTGTTGTGGTTATGTTTGGATAGTACCTAGATACTAAATTTTCCATTATAATATCCAAATGAGTTGAAAGCTTAAGTGCATACAAAAACCTGCACACAAATATTTACAGCATCTCTATACACAACTGCCAATGAATAAGAAATAATTAAGATGCTATTCCATAAATGAGTGGAAAAAAATACCTGAACTATAACCATATCATGGAATAATTACTCAGTAACATAACAAAATGAGCTATCAAGCTATGAAAAGACATGAAGAACCTTAAACATACATATCAAGTAAAAGAAGCCAGTTCCTGTCTCGGCCACAGTAGACAGATGACATTACACATTTCTTGGAACCACAGAATAAAAATAGCCAACCTTAATATGATGTCTACACGTAATGTTGATAATAAGGGACCAATTTTGGTTCAGCAGTGCCAACAAATACACCACACTAATGCAACATGTGAACTGGAGAGACTGCTTGTAAGCAAAACTGGACACAGTGAACTATTTCTGAGCAATTTTTTCTGCGAACTTAAAACTGCCTTGAAATGAAAGTCTATTAGAAAACTTAGAATGTTATTTTATAAACTATCCAGCATCACAAATTTATATAAAACTCACGAGGGAAAAGTAAATAAAGTGGATGACATTTCCTTGAAAGGAAGCACATGGTGACATCTGTATCAACTATGAGGAAAAAGGCAACATGCATGACCTTCATTGGAAAGTATGAAGTATTCTTACCTGTCCTGTGACTGTTCTTCATACATCCGCTCCTTGCCTTCTTTGAAAAGTCTTATTGCTCGTTTTGACTTTTTCATTAGACTATCAATGTAGATTTTAAAATATTCATTCTCACTCAGTTGGGTAAGCTTTTGGGTGTCATCGTATTTACTCAATATAAGCCGCAAATGCTGGTACGTATCAGGTAAAATATCAAGTATATATGGCGGGCTATTTTTCAACTGGAGTTTGGGATTTTGACACAGTCTTACCTAAAAACAAAGAGAAAAGTAAAGTATTTTTACATAAGCCATACTATTTCCTTTCACAGCAAAATGAGAAATGAACAGAAATAATCATCTCTTCATATTGCATAATATAAATTACAACAATAAGTTACTAATTCCAGGTGACAAAGAACTGCAAATGCTTCCATTTTTCTACTCCTATTTTCTTGTCTTCTTGTGCAGACTTTTCTATACCATGCTCTCACCTTCAACCCCAAAGGTTTTTAGCCCCCTTTCCAGCATGCCAGGCTCACAGAGCCCCCAGGTACTAACCACTAGATACCACGGTACAGAATTGTCTTCTTTGATTAAAAATGAAGAAATGTCCTTCTCAGTGGACAACCAAAGGCTCGCATTTAGACATTATTTTATTGTACTGAAATCACTATTAAAGCTCTCTCATAGACTTTAATTATCATTCTGGCATATTGTTTCTAAACTCCCAGGAGAATAGAACAAAGAGATATAATTTTAACAACTGAGTTATTAAGTAGTTAAATGGTGTCTGGTCAGAACGAGTCAGATGCACCTCGCCCCCATGTCTAGCATGCCTAGAAACATGCAGAACATAACTGTTCCATCAGTGCATCAGGTGGGACGAGACCACAAAGGCATCCAGGACTCCTATGGAACTGAAAATACTCAAGGCAGGGTGTTGTAGCGAAAGCCCACAACCCCAGCACTCAGGAGGCTAAGGCAGGAGGATCTTTGCAAATTTGAAAACAGCCTGGACTACAAAGCGAGCTCAAGACCAGCCTGAGCTGCATAGTCTCAAAAAGACCAACACAAACCTGAAAATACTTTATGGCAGCAGAAAAAGCAATGCAACTAGGTGCTATTTCTACATCTTGCTATGACTAGCTGAAAATAAACAAGCCTGCTGCTTTTACCCCTGCTATGAGGGCACTGAGAACTCTCCAATTAACATGTTTTAAAACAAAATCTTTAGTATTTGCACAGCAGCATACATAGTTTACAGTGCACACTTGTACAACAGGCTAAATCTACACGGAAAGATTTACTAAGGAGATAGAAGGAAACTTCTAGGTCATTCAGATAAACGGCCCTCTCTGAAAGCCCACACCCTATATACTTTTGGAAATGTTTTAAGAGAAAAAAATATTCTGAACCCAATGGAATGAAGTTTGCGCCCTTGTACAGTATGACTTCCCTCTATGACAGCCAAGGGCATTTCTCACATCTGGCTGACAGGAAGCCGAGTTGGAGATAGTTTTTGTTTTGTTTGGTTTGCTTTGCCTTGGTTTGGTTTGGGCTTTGGTTTTTAAGACAGGGTCTTGCTATGTAGACAGGCCAGGAACTCACAGTGATCTTCCTGCCTCAGCCCCCTGAGTGCTGGGATTATAGGCCTGAGCCAACCTGCCCTTCTCAAGAGAGAAAATCCTTAGCACTTTGAGGACTTTACAGCTAAGGTCTTTCTACAAATACTTAAATTGTTGTCAGCAGTCTGAAACAAGTAAGGCACAGAAAGAAACACTATATGATCTCACTTGCACAAAACCCTAAAAAGTTTTAAAAGAAAGTAGAAACAAAGTGTTTTTAGCTGTCATTTTAAAAGCATTTTATTGTATATATTTAAGATACATATTTGTGTATATGTAATTATAAAAAAAAGATTATATTCAAACAAAGTAATGTCTGTTACCTTTTTGTTTTTACATCTGTAAAATCTATTTTACATACTTTTCAGTGTACAACATATTATTAACATAGTCTTCATGCTATATATTAGATATTTAGACTTGCTTATCCTACCTAACTGTAATTTTGTACTCCTAAACCTAATTCCATGCATTTCCTCCCACACCTGGTAGTTTATAATAATAATAATTCTTTTATTTATTTATTTTTTTGTGGAACTGGGGATTGAACTCAGGCCCTTGGGCTTGCCAGGGAAGTGCTTATTCCACTGAGCAATCTCCCCAGCCCAAGAATTCTTTTAAATTACAACAACAAAAAAATGTCTTCAGGGATCCTTCAAAAATCCCATGATGCTGAACCAAAAGATCCTCTTCAAACCTAACAATACAAATATATCTCAGAGTACTGAGAACTTGCAATGTATGCGGGTAATGCAAAAAAATCAAACATAAAATGTTCAGACTCAAAAACTAATCTAGATTATTTCACTGGAATTTATAATTTATCAGCTTTTTGACATTTATCATTTGCAATGAAATTTTCTCATTCCTGAGAAAATACACTGTCATCCCATACCTTGTACTTTTTTTGTAATCTCTCAAAACATGGGTCTACCCCTAAATAAGTATAGAAGTCCCTAGGACAAATGGAAAACAGTTAAACTGTAATAATTTTTTTTTGGGGGGGGCAGCATTTGAACTCAGGATTTCAAACTTACCAGGCAGGCACTCTGCACTGAGCTATGTCCTTGGCTAAACTGTAATAATCTCAAAAACCACAAATATAGTAAATTAGATATAAACAAATGAAAAAAAGGACACACTACCTTTAAGCAATCACTGTATGCATATGCGCACACTCACAGAGTGTGTGTGTGTGTGTGTGTGTGTGTGTGTTGGGAGGGGATCTCAATTTGGTAATCTGGCTCAGATTACTAAGTGTCAGATGTTATGACAATCAAGGCCTCCACTACACATGATGTTATAGCTTTTTCCACCTTGTATACAGTGTCAAAAATGGAACCGTTTACACATAGAACAGAATAAATAAATGTATAAAAAGTAAGTTGATCAATTGTGGGGGAATACCCACACACATACACACAAAATTTTGTATAAATAGTTCAACTGCATTACTTCCTCTATTTTCATAACTGAATTCAAACTGATACCTTGAAGGTTCAGGCTTGGTTTAAATATTATTTTATTTTAATCACCAAGCAACTTCTTGCAAAGAGAGGATTGGCTTCTCCTTTACAATATATGATACTATAATAAATATCAAATATGTATGGAGTACAATTGAAAGTGCTGATAGTTCTTTTACTGCTTTTTATTTTTGTGATATATGGATATGCTCAGAGATGGATATTCTGCCCTAAAGACTGATGAAGTTCCAATTGTCAATGATACAACAAATCCTGCTTGAAATAAGACATGATTCTACAATTCTTTAAGCCAGAAGACACTCTCATGAGCATGCAGAAATTTCAAGATCACAGCCACCAACCTCCTACAGCAGTTTCATTTCAGCAAAATGTACAACACAGTAAAGGCCGATAAATTATTAACTTGTAGTTAAGGGACACGGCAGTGTCAAATGCATTTCTCCACCTTTAAACTAATTGATAAAAAGTCTCTCTCAGGTTTTTTTCGGGTATTCCAAACTACTGCTCTTGACAGAAACATTTTTAAGTTTTATATATATTTAATATTATTCTCTATTTGACCTTTTTCTTATTTGTTGTATTTAAAACTGAAAAATCCATGTGGGAATGTACTTTATTGGGTGAAACTGCTAGAGTAACTTCTCTATCCCAGGTACTGAACTTAGTGCCAGGAAATTACAGATGACTAGAATATATTTCCTGCCTTATAGAGGAAGAAGAAATCTGGCAGAAGAAACCCACTTCTCTATAATTAACTTAAGAGCAATGTAATTCTTGCTGTAAGGGATCTTAGTAAAGGTCCTATCCAAGCCATTCATTTCTAGTTAAGGAAACTAAGAGCTACATAGATGAAGGGACTATTAAAAAATCATTAATCCAATAGGCATGAAGCCTACATCTTCTAAATCTCAGGGTGCTATTTCTAACTATATAGCAATTAGAATTATACATATGATCACTTCTAAACTCATTTCCATTTTAATTTTATTACATTTGCAAATGTACAAAAACATCAACTTCAGGACTCATTTCTTAATTCAACAAAAGTTTATTGTTAGCTATTGTTTCAGGCTGTAGGAATACAAAAGCAATAAATCATATCCTGCCCTCAAGGAGCCGCCTAGTGGGAAAGCCGGGTGACTTAAGGTATTATGGGAATGATTCAGGGCTGGGAGGGAAGACACTACTAAATGCCCTAGGAGAAAAGAAACATTTCTTCATACTCACAGGAATGTCCGTAAAAACATACCTAAAATTATAAACAGAAATGAGGCTACGCAGCAAGCCTGTAAGCACGGCTGTACGTAAACGGTACAGGACAGCTAAATCAGCTTTGTAGGCCATACATTTCCAAGCACAAGGCACAATGCTGAACTACTGCATGGTTCATCACTTGGATTACTATTAAGCACCATGATTTATGAGAACTTCTGCTGAAAATGAGTAACCTACACCAGGACTATGAATTCTAAGCAGGTCAAATTCAATTCCATTCAATAAATATTTATTGAATATCTCCTAGGCCCAAGGAACTGCAAAATCCAGAAAAATGAAAGGTCTTTTTCCAAAAACCATGTATTAGGAGAAAAATCAAGCTAACCAAAAGATTAAAGTTCAGATGTAAATGACTTAGAAAGCTGCCAGAAATATCTAGTTGCCCCCTAGAATGAATGTTGGTCCCCACACAGAAGATCTTTCACAAAGAAATCAATCTGCAGTCAAGTTATACAATACTGAACTTTTGAGGGCACTGATACACAACTTCTTTTTTATCTAGTAGGCAAAAGTGCACCCAAATTAGACTAAACAGATCCATTAGAGTCATTGAAGTCCTAAAGCAGATGCTGGAAATCACAAAGGGCAGCTTCTCCATTCTGACAAGATAATACTGTATTAAAAACATTTATCCTTTTTTGGCAGAACCGGGGATTGAACTCAGGCCCTTACACTTGCCAGGGAAGTGCTTATTCCACTGAGCCATCTCCCCAGCCCTACCATATTAAAAACAACTCCAAGCAAGCTGCTCAGAACTGTGATGTTTGGACTTGAGAATGAGGAACTCAAGCCAAAACACTACGCCAGTGACTTTTGTATGCAAATATCATTCAAAAACTTTTAAGGAGATGCTCTCTGTATACAAACTCTGCATTTTTTCAGATATATAAGAATGTATTTTCAACATATTTATAGCACACACATATGTAATCAATAAATATGTAACTATTCACACATACTTCATGAATACATAAACACACAAACACATATTCCACCATATCAAAGCAAAGATACAGATAGAGAAATAGGTTTCATTATTACTATATAAGAATTTTCAAAGCCATGAATTCTTAGAATTTTACATTTAATGAGATCTCTGGCTATGCCTTAATTAAAATATCCAGCAAAAAGGTAATAAACAAGCATTACATAAATGAACACATTTCTTGCAAAAACGGCTCAAGCCACTTCCTGAAATAATATGAAAAATAGTGTCTATTTTCCTCTTGTTTCTCTTTCTCATTGCAAAACGCAGATGTCACAGAGAATAGGAGGAACTAAATAAAGACTTTTCACAAGAAATATACAAACATAATACCCATGTCATTACCGAATAAGCCTTTGTTTTACTTTTACTTTTTAATTTTTATAACTTTTGTTTTATTTACCAATTTTTCACACATATCTGATAGTCTAAACAACTAATTTGAAAACAACATAAACCTTACAGATAATAAAATCTGGACACAAATTTGATAACATCAAATAGAAGGAGGAAACAGCCTTTTTAAAAGTTGACTTCCTATGGAAAAAGAAAGTCACACTGTGTGGAGCACTGTGCTTGGCTGTCTTCATACCAGAAATACCAACATCAGAATCACACAAACTCAGCATTCGCTCCTGCCAGCTCCTAACTTCACAGTCTCAGGTGGAATTTTCTTCTGGAAAGCTGTAAGGTATTATAATTCTTAGGAGATGAATCCTAAGGTTCTGTATGCAATGCCAGAATCTAGTCAGCAATCATTTTTTGTTAATTAGCACACATCTGCAGTATATAACTCACCCTGAGGAATCAGTGTAGATTCAAAATGAACATCAAGTCTCCTCCCACCTCCCTCCTTTTTCAGTCAGCACCAAAATCATTTATTCATAAGTTCTGTAAGAACTTATAAATTATCACACATACAAATCCACAGGCTAACATGTAAAACACCTAAGACAACTATGCTAAATCAAAGGACACTTATAGATACACTATGTTATATTACAATAATTTTTTCTCTTCATTCTTATTCTATTTTATTTGCATTTTATAAATATTTTCTCATAAAAGAGAAACCGTAAGCTTGTGTGCCTGATTTACTTCACTTTTATGGTCTCAAGGTGCATCCATCTGTCTACAAATGACTTTATCCTGTTTTATGGCACAGGAGTACTACACTGTACATAAGTTGCTGTACTGTGCTTATCTGTTGATGGACATACAGGCTGCTTACAAGATAAAGCCGTTATACAACTATGATGCTATTGACATAGGGTGCATAAATCACTGTGGTAAGATGTCTTTACCTCTTTGGAGAAGACATCTAGAAGAGGAATAGCTGGCTCAAAGAGAATTTCTAGTTTTAGTGTTCTGAGGACTCTCCATACGGGTTTCCACAGTGGTTGCACCAGTCCTGCCAACAACAGAGGCTTTCCTTTCCCAAGGGCCCCCCCCCACTGCCTCTGCTGTATTTGCTTTTGGTATTCTTTTCCTCCACATTTTACATTCCACCATAAAAAGGCAAAGTTCCTGCAGGCTTTATAAAGGTGCAGCAATAAGGTAAAGGCCACTTTTCTTGGGGAAACATGACTTTTAAAAGATCTAGTAAGATAAAATTCTTCATACTACTTGCAACCCTTTTTTAAAAGTCTGGAATGTTTTGAGTAGGAAGGAAGTCTTAACTCCAGGCCAGCCACCCAGTCAGCTGACAAGGAAAGTTTCTCCAAAAGCAAAAGACTCTGAGGAAAAGATTTAGAGATAAAATACCCAGTCCTTTTATAGGCAAACATTAAGAACAGTTTTTTAAAATTGGTATTAAAGATAGCATCAGTGAGATTAACAAATATTAATTTTTTTCCTTAAATGTATTTGGTACAGGGTCTTATTACGCAGCTCAGACTTGTAGTGATCCTCGTATTTTCACCCTCCCCGCTGCTGGGATTACAGATGCCCAGACTCCACAGGCTCACCGCATCCTGGGGATGGGGACAGCATGGCGTGTGGAACCAGGGATCAGCCTGCTTCCTGCACTTGCCAAAGCACACACTTAGTCTGCTGAGCTATCCTGCCAACCCCAAATATTTAAATATTAACATGATAAAAGCTATAAAATTTAATTGGATATTATAAAAATGTATTTTTTACTACTAGGAACCATTTCAGCAACCTACAAATATGTTTCAAAAACAAATCTTAAATATGCCAAAGCATAGTAGATAAAAATAGTGGTGACATGATTAAAGTAAAAAAAATTATTTGAAATGATGTTAAAATAAAAGATGAGAACAGATTTCCATTTCAAATTTGTTACGTATTTACTGCTTTAATTGCAACTTTTGTTGAAATATATATGTTGATTATTCTGTAAAATAAAAATTTAAAAGTTTACATATTATAAATGTCTTAAATTATTTCCTGACAATCTAACATAAAATGTATAAATTCCCACAAATCTTCCTCACATATTCCCTTTTTTCCCTCTTGCTTAAGTAAAAGTCACATACATCATCTACTTGCTCCTAGCTTTTCAGTCCCACCCTGTAATCTTAAATGCCAACTCTCTAGGTATTTCTTTTTTCACACCTTAAATCCTCCTCCATCTACAACCCTCATCAATCCTTAAAGTACACACACAAACACATAGGACCCTCAATTCTCAAGCAACCAGAATTTGTCTCCCTTTTATCAGGTGTTACAATTTTAGAACAACTTTTAAAATTCTTTTATTTTTATTTATTTATTTTTTTTATTTATTTATTATTTTTTAAATCATTTATTTATTTGTTCATTTATTTTTGGCACAGGGTTTTGCTATGCAACTCTGTCTTGCAGTGATCTTCCTGTCTCATCCTCCCCAGCACTGGGATTAAGGCGTGTGCAACCATGACTGGTTTCGATGAACAGCACAGTGCACCCGTAACCAGCATGGTATGTGGTACCTGGGATCGAATCCGGGTTCTTGGCTTGCCAGGCAGGTGCTTAGACCGCCAAGCTATCTCCCCAGCCCATAGAACAACTTTTCTTTCTTTCTTTATTTATTTTTTTAATGTATTTAGTAAAGGGTCTAATGTCTCCCTACATAGATCTGATTCATAGTGATCCTCCTGTTTTCAGCCTCCCAAGCACTGCGATTACAGGCACAAGCCACCACACCCAGTCTCAAACACAGTCTCAGTGGGCCCTAGGGGTGGGGCTGGCAGGGCACTCCAGGGATCCAACCCCCATCCCTGTGTCTGCCTAAGTGGTCAATTTAGTCCACTGCGCTATCTGGCTGGCCCTCTTACAACAACTTTTACATAATCCACATACTCCCTTTAATCTATCTTCATCACTGCTGGGAGATTATTCTGTAAGGGTCAACAATGTCCCCTAATCAAGTAATAGCATATGAGTTCCTAGATGTTCACCTTGTATGGTTTCCTGTACCTATGCTATTGATTATTAGAACTTAAATTTCTTCTTCTTAAAGAAGCTACACCTAGGAAATCAATGTATTCCTATTCATTTTCTACCTCTTTCATCTTTATTCTTCAAAAGAGTCTCTTTTCTTTTACTGCCATCTAATTACACCCCCATGCTCCAAACAAAAATTTGATTCTCTAACTTTGGCTCTCTTCTACTATGTGTCAGAAACCTCCTGCAGCTTTAATAGATTGAGCTGCTACCTTCTGCACATATAAACCAAATACTGCATACTTCTCTAAGCAAACTGTAAAATCGGACTCTAAATTTTCTGATTTCAGGATGTTATTTCACCCTGGGACATCAGACTCAGCACAGCTGAAAACAAACTTACACACTAGCCCCAAGCTTCCTCTTTTCCTGCCTCTGCTCCGCATCTCATTAAGGGCATCACTGCCTTCAGAGTCAACTAGGCTGAAAACCTCAAGAGCCACTTTCACTTCTTCTCTTTGGTTCTCTAAGGCGGACAAGGGCCTGTATGCAGATTCTTACCTCCAAAACACCTTCCACATGTAAGCCAACATTTTCTGTGCCCATGATCAATGGGTAAGCCAACTGTATTATCTCTTGCTCAGATTGCTTTAATTCTTCTTCGTCATTATTCCTGCTTTCAGTTTCCTTCTCTTAATCCAACCTTCAAAGTCAAACAAGTACTATGGCAAGGGATAACTGATTTTTCTTCTCTCTACCACTGGTTGCCTTCCTACCAAATAAGTTAGGTCCAAGTTCTTTGACAAGGCATTCAGAACCTTGAACTCTCTCATTTACCTTGTCTCTCAATAATCACTCATCATTTCTTCTGGATAATATGCCCTCCATCACACTGAGATACAAACAGTCCTTTAGGAGCACCTGGATAGCCTCTCTCGGTGTTCTACTCTGCACCAGTTCTTATCAAGCAACAATTACCTCTACCATATACAATGGCAACAGTGCTTTACCAATACATTATATTCAGCTGTGTGGCATGCTTACTTAAAAAGACCTACCTTACCATATGTGAGATCTGCCAAAAGAATAAGGGGGTCAACAGACAAGCAAATTTGAAAGAAAGAAATGCTCAAAATACAAATGATAAAAAATTGTGTAAAAGTTACAGGATTACTGACTGAAGCTTTCATTATGTACACAATTTTATCAGACATAAATCAAAGTAAACATCAGAATTTCTTTAAATCATTTATTCAAACATTTTTTTTTTTATTTTTGTAGTTTTAGGGAAGGGTCTACAAGGTGTTCAGGATCTCACTACTAGATCAGACTCGTAGTGATTCTCTTGTTTACAGCCTCCCAAGAGCTGGAATTACAGGCATGTGCCACGATGCCCAGTCTCAGTGTGTCTCAGTGCATCCCCGGGAGCCAGGCCAGCACAGCAGGCCCGAGGATTGAACCAAGGCCCCTGCACCAGCTTGCAGGTGCTTTAATCTGCTGAGAATCTATTATCCAAAGTCTCTATTTGAGCTATTTGGGCAGCCCTAAATAAAGTTTTTTCTAATAAGTTACAAGTAGCAATCTTTGGGAATCACTTCATTGTCTCTGAATAAATTAAAAATTTATGTCAGTAATAAGAAAAATTGTCTACACACTTAATGTACTATGGTATTATCCCCTATTCAAGTCTACTAGGGCCCAGGACTCTGTTCAGACACAATTTTAATGAGGAAAAGGAAATATATGAAGAATAATAACTCAGATAAATGATATTGCCTGTTTCAAAGCCTTAGGAAGGTAAGATGCTCAAAACCAACCAACACACAAGTAATTGGCATTCAAAATCCAAGTTTTAACTCATAGGGTCTACTTTTCAAGGGTCTGAAGAATTTAATCTAAAATTCGCTCATTGTTTAATGTAATCTAAGCATCTTTGATGGACACAGTCTAAAACACATTACGATCACAGTGAAATTATAGAAAATAAATTACATTTCAAACTTGACAAATGTACTAATGGTAAAAGGCAGGAAAAGGCCATTTGGCATCATCATTTTTTAAATGCTTTTAAAACCCTTTTAGTAATGTAATTTCAAATAAATGACAAGGACAGCAAGACCAAAACGTGGGCAGGTTCTCAATTTGCTGGGCTCTTTAGCATGAATTAATTATTTTCTAATTTCTGGAAAAATATACAAGTTCAGTACATTTAGTACCTAACAGACGGAGATTTTTTTTCTGTTTTCTATCACCTGGCTAAGATTCTTACAAAAACCACACTCAGGAACCTCATATTAATAAATTATGATTTCACCCATACTGATTAGCAATCATTTCCTTACCCTCACCTCAGCATTTCCAATAAGAGGATAATAAGGCAGTGCCAACAGAGTCAAGACAGAAAATAGAACACTGGCCAAGAAAGCAAGGTGGTGCTCTCTCCTCTCCTCATACTATGCTTTGCACTGAATCTGTACTACAGCCCCTTCCATAACACACAGCAAGTATCCTTTCATTTGCCTGCTTGATAAGTACTCTCAGAGTTCCTGTACAGGTCAAGGGCAGAACCACATTTCTGCTAGCTTTCTATAACAGAAACTGGCAGGGAGTAGCAACATAGAACATTCTCAACAAATGCCTGCTAATCATTAAAGAACACTGTTTCTGTATTAACTCTGGAATAAACTTCATATTTCATGTTGGGATATTTGAATCTCAAAGTATATTTGCAAGTAGTAGTTCTATCACTTTCCAAAAGAGGCATCCACTGATGGGACACTCTGGACCATGCTCCCGTTCTTCTCTGAGCTCAAGTTCATGCTAACTCTGTGGTACCAAGATTGTTACAAAACAGTCTACATTTCACAAGGAACACAATTGAGAAATCACTCTCTTATTCTCAGTGACCTTGGAGAGAAAAGCCTGCCCTCTGAAACAGAACAATTAGTTCAAACAGGAATCTCAGTTCATCATTTTGAATTCTATATGACAAGAAATAGTGACACTACACTTACCAGACATTTCTTTTACAGTCTAAAACTGTTTCACTGTTCATTATGAAATATAATGCTTTACTTTGTAATTATAGCTGAAGATCTGCTCTTGGAAAGAGGCTTCATAAGGAAAAGAAAAACGTTGCCTACATTGTGAACCCTGCCTGTTCCTTAACAGTCAATTTGACCTGAAATTTGCTATTTTCCAATTATTCGCAAGCTAAACTCCTGCCATTTCAGTTAGTTAAAAAAAGAAAATATATATATAGCCAGGTAATGTGTCTAAGGGATTAACTTTTGGACTAATAAAGTTCCTGATGTAGTCACCAACCAATGCTGATACTATGAACCACTTCCTTCATTGCAGACAAATAAGATCAACACACACGGAGGTGCTTCTGCCTTACAGTGTGTAACCAAACAGTGCCATGGGGCTTCTCTTCACCACGTGAGAGAGAAATAAACATATTCAACTCTTTTATAATAATTCATGTCATCTTTTTCCACAAACCGCACAAATGTATTCACTATTTTCATTTCTGACAAATAATGAAGATAAAGAGGGAAACCTACCAGACCCACACCCACTAAGTAGAGACTTTGGGTAATAGACTCTCTTGGAGTCAGATTCAACTGTTGAAGCTAAACTTAAATCCACAAAAGGGTTCATAAAGCAAATCACGACAACTATCAAATGGCCATCCATTTTACCATACTCATGCTAAAAAGAGGATATGAGGACGCTTAGGACCAGCTATAGACCAAAGTGAGGCACACTACTTTTCTGTTTCAGTAATGGCTTCACACTAACCAGAGCTCACTATCTTCTTAAATTAAATCTTTTTTTTTTTTTATTTGATGTTCTAACCCTCCATCAAAAATACACAAAGTTGGATCATTCAAAGAATAGGGGTGGATACAGTGTGACAGCTCTGCTGTAAAATTTAATCCATCTGATGCTCACCACTTATGTAATAGATAAATTAGAGCAAACCTTTAGTTCCATCTCTTACCCCAACTAATGATTTAGGCAACAAGAATGCCTTCCTGATACACACACCTTAGAAAAAGTAAGTACAGCTTAGATTGTGCCTGCCAAATGCATGCATTTCTTCCAACAACATACTCATTCTTAAGTAGCCAAGACCAAAACCTGACCCAAAGCAGCTAGTTGCAATGTCCTGACACTATGACATCACTCTGTCTGGACAGCTTTAATGTAACAATTTGAATAAATTGGCAGAAGCTTAAATAGGTCACACTGAATTCCAAAAGTAAGGATATGTATCTGGCAGAAATATTTTGGCTCTGCATTTAACACCAGTGCCTACAGAACAACAGGCCCATCACTCACCTATCTTATGTGTACTTTCCCTAAGAGTAAATGAAAACAAAGTAAATCTTCTCACATTCCAAAGTAAATCTTCTCACAACCAGTACTATGGACAATAGCTTTTTCTGTAGCCAGCATTTGCAACAGTAACAAACCAAATGCCACCATATGATATGGGGTAGACTTTGACACATCCCTACAATAGAGTATTTTGCTTCTTTTTTTTCCCCTCCGTTCAACTCCTCTTCCCCTCTATTTACAAAGGCTTTGCTTCAATGGAGTATTTTGAAGCTTCCAGTTCTGCATTTATAAAGACATCAGAAGTCCTACCTCCATTCAATTTGTAACGAACCCCAAATATCTATAAAATAAATCCAATAAACACAGGCCAATGCTACTCCTTCAAAAACAGAAACTGTTCATTTCTGCAAAGCAGCAAGTTACATGTTAATTAATTTCATAATTCTACTTAGTTCTGACAGCTAGTTTTACAGGAGACCACTGTAAGGTATTTGGGTTGCCTTTTTAACTGAACTTCTCTGAAAACTGATACCCACTCTGATTTCTCCATGCGAAATTACAGTTTATCTGAAAAGCAACAAGCAGAAACCACAGAAGTTTCTGATACTCTCAGCTCCACCACCCCCAACACAAATTTTCCTTTCACAATAAACAATACGCAATTGACAAGGTTTCCTGTTTCAAAATGGAATAGGAGATAAAAGGAACTGTACCTATACCATTAACATCAAAAAGTTTCTTAATGAATAAGAATTCTCACATATAAAAATGGAAATTCTCAAATACTGCTTCCTCACTTGAGGACTAATTTGGTGCTTTCCTCAATAAATACAGTATTGTACATGTGACTGTTGGAAGGGCTCTGTCAGAGACTTAGATTATTTTTTGCATCCTCTGTTGTTATCTAACAGTAACACAACCTCACATAACACTGAACACTTCTTAGCCATACAATAGCCATACACCCACAAAAAGGAGCCAGTAGTAAAAACTCTGTATCTGAGTCCCACAAAGGAACTCTGAACCTTAAGAACATGATAAAAGGTTAAAAAGTCCTTACTCTCAACACAACTTTTCAAAGCACAGAGTGGAAAAAATAGTAATATAAATTAAAAGACTGTCACCATAACGATAATTATGAATTAAGACTGCATAAATAAACCTACAGGAACCAAAGGGTGAACAGGGCTATGCACAGGCGCAGTCAAAACTCACCACTTTGTCCATGAGTTTCCAAGTTTTCTCCACAGTTTTTCGATCAGCTGCAGCTTGTTTCGGGGGGCCAACTGCATCCTGAATAGCATCAATAATACCCAAAATTCGACCTTTTCTGGGGTTTCCTCCTCGACCACCAGGGTTTCTGCCATTCGTAGAATTTGCCATCTGGCTTTTTAGAGCTTTGAAAGGTAAATTAAATACAAAAGAAAAGTTAGTTCGTATGAAAACATCCACCCAACAGCAAACAGAACATGTTAACTTGTACCAACCACAAAACCAGATGGAACTTTTCAATAATGGTGTGAAATTACTTTTCTCAGCCTTACACAAAATAAGGTTAGAAGGAGCGTTGGTAGATTCGGGTTTAAAATCCTTAAGAGTTAAAGATTCATCCCTCTCATGTTTCAAACAGCCAAAAGCTTAACTAAGAAGAACCAACTCCTAACAACAGAAAACAACTGCATAGGTTCCCTCCATTAGATAAGCAGACAACGTTCTCTGTCTCTGTCTAATCTGTGACCCCAGAATACATTCGGGATCCTCGCTGGGGAACCTCCCTTGCATCCTGGCAGATTTCGCAAGTTACTACATAAACATAAAGCGCTCCAGCAGAGCACATGGGACTTCTGCTGTCCACAAAGGCGTGGGACTTGAATTTCCCCCGCAGAAACCACCAAGTAGGGACACACACACAGTTTTGGAAGCCGACGCGGTGAGGAGTTACTCAGACCTAAGTCAGCCCCAAACGGCTCAACTGGGAGAAGAGGCTGAGGCACTGGCAAGAGCGGGCACCGAGAGCTCAGGACACTTTTTCCGCTTGTCGCCCGCAGTCTCAGCCCAGCCGGCTGCAGGAAACCCAAAGCTTTGTTTCTAGACGTCTCTGCCCTCTGGGACCTCGGCTGCCGGGGGAGGACAGGAGGACCGACAGGAGGACAGGAGGACAGGAGGACGGGCGGACGGACGGACGGACGGACGGACGGACGGACGCGAGGACAGACAGCGGCTTGCCCGCGCCCGGGTCCGCGCCCTCGGGGCTCCGCGCCCCCGCGTCTCCTCCCCACCCTCCTCCTCCGCCCGGCCCGGCCCGGCCCGGCCCACCCCGGGCCGGCCAGCCGGTTCCGGTCTTTAAATCCTCACTTGGAACTGTGGACGGCTGGGGCAGAGCGGCTGGCCCCAGGGCTGTCGCGCTCCCTCCGCGCCCCGCGCCCGCTACCCGGGCCCCGGGGCAGGAGGAACCGGCTGCCTCCCCCGCGCCCCGGGCTGTTCCGGGCCACATGAGTGCGCGGGTCCCACTCCACGCAGCCCGCGGAGTCGGGGCGCCCGGGCGGGGGCAGTGTGGTCGCCCTGAGAGCACGCTCTGGGAAGGAGCAGCCCAGAGCTCGGGACACCGAGACAGAGAAACG
Source organism: Ctenomys sociabilis (assembly GCA_004027165.1). NCBI lineage: Eukaryota > Metazoa > Chordata > Mammalia > Rodentia > Ctenomyidae > Ctenomys > Ctenomys sociabilis. The sequence goes on from PVKA01001235.1 coordinate 92,105, forward strand.
CAAGAATTACCGTCGAGACAAATCCACGCCCGCTTCCCCTCCCGCCCGACTCGCGGGAGGCCGCCGCAGCACGAGCCGGAGGAGGAGTCCGCTCGCTGGCCACCCCACCCCTGTAACATACACAGGGCCGGGCGCGGGGCGGGGCCGGGGCGGGGCCCCGCGCCGCCTGACCAATCGCGCTCGTCTCCGCGCTGCCCGACAGCGAGCCCACCCAATGGGCGAGAGGCGGCCGTCCTCCAGGCGCTACCACCGGGTCCACGTCCTCCACAGTACACAATGGCCCCAAAGGAAGGCCCATGCGTCTTGAAGTCCCAAATGCAGGGAAGCTCGGAGAGAACCGGACTTGGACCGCGTGAGAACCAAAGTGGAAAAGCGAAAGCAAATGGAAGCAGAGTAGCAAGGCAGAAGGAAGCTAACCAATGAGGGGCGGGCAGGTAGGCGTGAGTGTAGGGAGCTACAGCTGGAGCCAACTGGGCTCAAAGGCGGGACTTCCTGCTCCGCGCACCTTCCTAGTCTTTTGTTTCATAGCAACCGAGTAGAGGCTGGAAGGGCGGTGCTTCTCTACTCTGGGCGAGTCCTAGGCTTAAGAAATTCATTTCCCTAGGGCTGCGAAACTCCTCGACCTAGACTGCGGCCGGGCGGGTCTAAGGCAGTTCCTTGTTGCCCATCATAAAACAGCAACAGTCACCAAACCTCGAAAATGAAGTGTAAACCTCACCTCGTGTCGGCTAAGTAAAACCTGACTGCCAACTAAAACTTCCTAAATTTCTTAAGTGTTTCCCTTTTACTATTAGTTCTAGAGAGAATCCAAATCAAACAACCGGCTAACGAGGAAGGCAAATAGTTGACAAGGCTGGCCAAATGGCCTTTGCTAATCATGCCTGGGCAGTGGCAGTAAAAATACTAGTGCTATTTTGTTATTTGTTGTTGTTATTCAGTACAAGTTTCTGAATAAAGAACTGAAGCGAACTCAACTATTTTTTTTTTCTGAGTCATCTTTACTGTCCACAGATTTCTGTCTGTTTTAAAGGCTACTTTAAGTCTGCTGGTATTCTCTTCCAGCCTTTTTAGTCTTTCTGTGGTTCCATCCTTTGTATCTATATTAAGGTGCTAGTTTTAAAATGAAATAGCTACTGTGCCAAGACCCTTCTTTTAACAAGATCATACACGAAACAAACGACCTTCGTTTCTTTTTATTTCAGTGCTACCACATAAGGCTGTCAACCATCACCCTAGATCTCTAAGGTTTGGAGCTCGCTTTCCACTTGAGTTGAGGTTGTTAAATATACTTTACACCTTGGGCTTCTCTGTATGATGTTTTGCATCATTTTTTCAAAAACGTTGCTGATCTTTTTCTAACCGTTTAGCATTATGTAATGGTTCACTGTAGTCCTACTTTCTAGTAAATAAGCATTTTAGTAATGTAATTATTACTTTGGAGGACCCTGAGTTGTGCTTTATTCTGCAGCCCTACATTTGGGACATTAAGATTTTTATTTGAGGAAAAACACAAAACGTTGCAACCAGCCAGATTAGAAAATATGGTTTGAAAAGTGTCACTACTTATTCACCAATAATTAAGGTATAGTTCCCAGTGTTTACACTGTCTTTATATACAAGAGCACTATCCTATTCCACCCATCCTAATCTCCCTAATTCATGGGAATGGTAGCTATATTTACTAAGAGTAGACACCAAAAGAAAAAAACTGGATCACCTTCAATATAAATCCCAAAAGAGTGAAACTACTTAGAAGGCTTTTTCATGCAACAAAACAGTGACTTAAGGGAAAAATACATCTAAATGTATTATTCATATTCACATCTCCACAATGTGGTAATGCTAGCCAAGTAGTCCTTTCATACATACATATTAATGCATATGCCATTCCCTTTACATTATTTTGCAACTTACAGAGATGAGAATGAGACAGTGGTACTCTGTGGTATCCAGCAAGTTATATGGCACAAGTTTTATGTATTCTACATTGTTATACATACAGACATATGTATGGGATACAAATACATGTGTATTTGTGTATTATATATACACATATATGTGTATATCTGTATACAAGACTTTAGTCTCAACTAGCTTTTTTTCAAAGCTCTCTAGAGTCCATGTTAAGTTCTAGAGTAGCAAGAGTCCCCACTGAGCTTAACTTAGCAGAGTATTGTTATATCTGATAAACTGACAAGGCAGTAGCCCTCCCAGCTAACTGTTAGCATGAGTTGCTGTATATAGGGCAATAAAGATAATCTGGGAAAAACTGAGGCACAAGAGGCAAAGCTCAGTAAGAGCCTTCATACTGAGATACTCTAAATAAGCACACAAAGAATTTGGGAAACTGTGATACTAAGTGACTAAGCAGTAGTATGCTAAGCTGACAGAGTTGGTTAAAGAAATAGTATGTTTCTTTTTACAAAACAAATCAGTCTTGAGCACCACACAATTCAAATTGAACACAACAGCATGGGAGTGTGAAGATTTGAACTGATGTGGAGTGTGCCTGCAGCCTCCTTCTAGGGCAGTTTTGTCCTGGAAGATCCCAGAACAAGGCAGAATGCTGAAACTGCTACCTGAAGGAGTGCCCACCATTTGAAGCCTCAACTGAGCCTCGGTGGCAAAGGTACTAATAAATTCCATGAAGGCAGCAAGGAACTGTTATAATCCGAGCATCAATAGTTGGCATAATATATGCATCAGTAGTGTGGTGTCATCTGGAAAAATGCAAATTTTTAGGAATAATTTATATTAGTATTGTTATTGGTACATTGTAGAGTACACAATGATTACACTCTTTGGGGGAGTTGTACATCCCACATCCCACTTATCTTTTCATCGCCTTCCCTTCTTTTCCCTCACATGTCTGATTAATTTCTCTTAACACTATGGTCAGAAGGTGTATTCTACAAATGCCCTACACTTATTCCTCTTTTGGGCAAAGTAGTGCTCCATTGTGCAAAAATACCACATTTTCTTTTTCCATTCATCTGTTGATGGACATATATGCTTCCAGTATTGTGCTTCAATTAAAGAGGGTATCAATGTATCAGTATAACATGATATCTTTAACTCCTTTGGGAAGATGTGTAGATGGAGAACAATTGAGTTAATTAGAATTTCTGTCTTTAGTTATTTGAGGAATCCCCATGCTGATTTCTGGTGGTAGTACTGGTTTACATTCCCATCAGCAATGTCTAGGACTTCCTCTTTCCCCTACAGGCTTGTGCATGTTTTTTTTTTTTTTTTTTTTTTTTTTTTTTTTTTTTTTTTTTTTTTTTTTTTTTTTTTTTTTTTTTTTTTTTTTTTTTTTTTTTTTTTTTTTTTTTTTTTTAATTTTTTGATGATAGCCACTCTTTCTAGGTTGAGATGGACTCTCAGTGTTGTTTTAATTTGTATTCTTCCAGTGACCAGAGATGTTGAACATTTTTTTTATGTATACCTGCATTTAAACATAGGAAATGCATCTTTGAGGACAAAAAGACACCCCTCTGAGATAACATATTTACACTTCTGTCAAGTTTTCCTCTCTTTCATTTTCTGTTTTCTCTAAATTCACAAGTGACCCCTATGATATAAAACATGAGTGGATAGAACCCTCTCATAACTTATTTTACCCACATTAGGTTTAAAAAAAATGTTGAATGAATGCATTAAAGAAATTGTATAGCACACTGATCTCTTTTCTGCACAGTGAAGACTCATGTTCATTGCAATTCCAAAGAAGATAATACTTTTTCTATACTAAATCTGCCTTCAAGTCATAACAGACTATCTTGGAAAAAAAGGGTGCAAAAGCAAAATGCTGATCTGCCAGAAAGAACATGAACACGACCTCACAGTTAGAGAGAAATAAAAGCTATGTAGTTTACTCATATTCAAGTTGAACAGCTCATTCCTCTAAAAGGAACAGATTTTCATTCTTTCAAATTCTATTTAACTTGGTTTTGAGAAATATTGATCCACTGAGTCAAGTGACATCATAGATTTAGTTTGGGTTTAGCTAGAATGTATGCTGAATGATAACAACTAACAATGGCAAATGAAACACAGCCTTAGTTCTCTCACGTGTAGAAAAATTCTAAAGATAAGAGTTACAGGTAAATATTGTGGCTTTACAATTTTCTCAAAGACTCCAGTTCCCATTCTCTGTACTAGAGCAGTACCTGGTTTCTACCTTCCAAATGGCCTTATGTCTCAAGATGAGTGCTAGAACTCCAGCCATTGTCATGAATCTTCATATTCAAAGGAGTATGAAGATTCATTGTCTGAATCTTCATACTCAAAGGAGTATGAAGATTCATTGTCTGAATCTTCATACTCAAAGGAGTATGAAGATTCATTGTCTGAATCTTCATACTCAAAGGAGTATGAAGATTCATTGTCTGAATCTTCATACTCAAAGGAGTATGAAGATTCATTGTCATGAAAGGGAGACTGAAAGACAAATAATATTTCCAGAAGAATCTGTTTCCTTTAAATACCCTTTATAGAATTCTCACAAATACTTCTTCTGTTGAACAGCTTGAGCCAGAATGTAGAAACATGGCAAAATTTAACTGCAAGAAGTCTGAAAAGTAATGTGCTTTTTGTTTAAGGAGGGATATAACCAACTCAAAATTAAGGCTTTTGTTTTTTTGTACTACTTTACTCTGATTCCATAGTTTCTCATACCTGAATTGTATTTTTCATATTTCATTGTAGATTTTTCCACGTTTCAGAATACCACTTTTGACCTCAACAATTTGGGTAAAGAACATGGACTTTAAAGAATTTGTCCAAAAAATATATCAATAACCTATGCATCTTTTTATTTATACCAAATTAGAACAATGGTGAGTTTTTATTTTTACTTTCCATCAAAATGTAAATTCATAATTTTTAAGGTGAGAGGTATCTTGGTGTCAAATACATCTCTTGGGTTGGCAGATATGGGAACAGGTGAATTTAGTCATAGTAATTAGAGTCTGAAAAATATAAATAGGAAATCCAAATTAACAAGAGATTAATTTATAGTATAAAGCAATGTAATCACCATATGAGCATTATGCTAATAATAACAGGGACCAGTTTTTTTATTCGCTTTTCTTCTCAAGAAGTGATGTGAAGCATAGAAAGATGCTAAATGAGCATACAAACCAGAAATGTGGATTCCCTTCAATAGTAACTCTGACTTTGATACAATACATCCCCACTCTGAAGAAAGTCTTCTCTATTGGTTTTTAGGTTTCTGTTTCCAGTGTGCAAAAATTATCCTTTTCTATTTTAAAGACCTTATCATTTTAGGAGGCATACTCTGTTATGCATCTATCTTTATTTTTTTTTCAGCTGTGATTTCTAACTGCGCCTTCACTCACTCATTAAGCCTTTTCAGAGTGTCTAATATACTGCATGACTTACCCAATGTAGCAGTAAACATGAAGATGCATAAGTACCAGTCATTGTTCCTAAAGGGAAAGCAAGCACAAAAAGAGATCATTACATACTCACATGGTAGATGTCCTCATCTCTGTAGGCAGGATTGTGATGAGAAACTGAAGAAAGACATCTAACCACACTTGGAGGAAGTAATCACTATGGCAGGACATATAACATTAATAAACTTAACAGTTAATCATTAGAGGGTAGTATTAGTCAGGAGACCACTCATGGGCAAGGACATAGAACAAAAGATCTCTGTATGAAGAGAAAATATGAAGTAATTTCATTTTGTAGAAAACAGAGAATGGGAATCAAGTAAAAGAGTCAAATGATGAGTAAATTAAAATTCAGCCTAATGCACCTAATTAAAAAACATGGTCTTTATATTTTTGCTTGTTTCTGGATGGGACATGATTGAAGTATTTTCAAGCCAGGAGAACTTGTGTAGGAACAGAAGAGGTGAGGGAGGTGACACCATGACATCTGTATTTATGAATGTTCGCTGAAATGGCCAGATGGATACTGAGTTGGACAAGGGTAGAGTCGAAGGCAAGGGATCAACTGGGAGATACATGATCAGAAGAATATGAATGGAACAGTTATTACAGAGGTAAAATACAAGTGATGCATCTGACAAACATTGAGAAACCTTGGTTTCCAATTCTTTTTGCACAATATAATCCCAAATTCCCAGGCTCTACTTCCAGAGCTTCTGTTTTAATTGATCTAGCTTATTTTAAAGCTTCCCAGGTAACCCCAGTTAGCAACTAAGGCTGAAACCCACTGATTACTTAATTCAGTAGTTGTTGATAATTACTATAATATGAGATGTGCAGAAAGTGGAGGAGTCATGGATGACTGCCAATAACCTAACAGCAGGTAAAGAAGAGCCCAGACACAGATATAGAGACTATCAAAGGACAATCTTTCTCCAGGAAAGGAAGGACTTTGGAATGAACACATGTATATCTTAGAGACTGGGTAGACATGATCATAAGTTTGACAAAACTGAAATGCAATACCTAAGTCTTATTAAACTATAAATGGATAGAACTTTGGAAAGAACAGCACTGAGCTGAAAGTCAAACCCTCAGTATCAATAGTCAAGAGTAAAGCACAGGAAAAAGGGATAAGATTAGAGGACAAAATAATCACAAAAGAAATAAGTTAAATATGGCATACTGGAAAATAAGAGAAAGGCAGTATTATCACAGAGCAAGCAACAATTTCAAAGTGCAGGATGGGCCAACTGTTTAAAAGATCATAGGTAACATACAATTTAAAACTGAGAAATCACTTGTGATTTTAGAGGGAAAATGTCAAGAGTGGTTAAAAGTATAGAAGAAATGACAAGTAGAGATGAGTCTTTTAAGAAATATATATAAACATGAAGAACTGAAACAATTCCTGGAGCTGGGGGAGGGCAAGATTTTGGAAGGAGAGAAATTTAAACATGAAAGCAGAGAAATGGTTTGAAAAAGATTAAAAGGCACTTTGTCCTATAAGAATGGAAACAAAAAAAAAGAGGAATCTGAAAATAAATAGGAGGATACACAGATATATTAGCACCTGTGTACATTTAAATACGTTGCTAGAAGCAGAAAGAAGTTGAAAGTGACCATGCCTGGTGGGTTACAACTCTGCCAGGCGACATGGCAGACAAAGTTGTCCTCTCAAATCAATGGCACTTAAGGAAAGCAGTGAACACTTTGAATGAAGGAAAAGATAAAAGGTGACAGAAGGACTAAAAATATGTTCTGATGGCAAGGAGGAATTCTACAGTTCAGCTGAATTGGACATAGTGGCGTCCCATAAGGAAAGGATTTGTAAATTTCTCAAGCAGTGCCTGTGAAGAAAGTCTTAGCTTCAAACCAGGTTTGTATTTCAATGGAGAAAATGGTGTAGAAATATAAGATCAAAAGAACTCAAAATGTTGTTGTTTCAGATGATCAACTGTAAGGTTCAGCATAGATCAGCATGGACCACGGAATAGAAAGTTATCTTTTTAGCCTGGAATGTTTAAAGAAATGTCTATTTTCAACATTAAAAGGGAAGCTCAAGAAATCTTCATGTTATTATTTCATCTTTGGTGTTAATGAGGAAAATAGTTTTAAAATATGATTTCATCACCAGTAGACAAGGATAAAAGGAAGGATGAGGTCAAGAGATATGTGCAGCTTCTATTTTCCACTGAATGAAAGAGAATATTCATATGGATAAAATTCATGCAGATCAAAGACTTTCTTAGCAGCTAAATTGCATCTGAATATGAAGAAGAATTAATTTAACAATAAAAGCCAACATTTTGGAAAGGTACCTTTGGGAAGAGACTAGGGTTATAGAATCAATTGACATTTTACACTTTTTCCCTCCATGACTGTTTTTCAAAATGATCTTTTTCCAATGTTCCATCACATTCTCTCAGGTCACAAAAGGAGTGCAGGAAAAGCAATCAAAATTGTGAACAATTATGTTGGTAATGTACATAAAAGAGCACAAAATGGGATTGTTTGAGTCCAGTGTCAAAGAGAGAGAAAGGGGAAAGAGAAGAGGGGAGGGGAGAGACAAACAGAGAAGAAAGAAAAACTCCCATATGCTAAAGAAACATGAGAAAAAAAGATTTATAAAATTTCTCAGAGAAAATAGCCACTTCAATTCTTCTTAGTAACAAAATCCCTTGACATTTTTCCGGGTACAAATAAGTGTACCCCAACCAAAACAACAACAAAAAAGCCAAACTGCTCAATAACTTTCAAATCTTTTCGCTTGTTTTTCTCCTGTTCATTCTTACTTAGCTTTCAAAGCATGAAACAGCTCTGCTGTTCCATTGGTGTGTATAAAGAATAGCTAGAGTGCTTTTGCTATGGGTCAGGTGTGAGGTGATTCTTGCATGAAATTAGCTATTTCTTGGCACAGCTAAAAATAACAAACTGTTTGAGACACTACATAGCGCATCCGGCTTCCAAGCAAGTTTCTTTCCTAAATTCGTTTGTGTATATTTGATCACCTGCCTCTTCAGCATTAAGCACCTATGGATGCATTTTCCACATACCTATGCATTTGATAGAGAATTGCCACCTATTTTTAAGGGCCAAATGTAAAAATAAATATTGTGGAATTTTGTACAAAACAATGGTATTGGTAAAAAATGAACAGGGCTACATTATACACCTAGAGTTGTGTAATATACATTAAAAGTCGGGTGGTACCAACTCATTCAATCATAAATAAATAAATGCCTTCCCCACTATAAAAGTAACAAAGAAATGGATACTAAAATTGGTCAAGAGAAGTTAGGAAATGCCCATAGAGATAATAAATTAGACACCGTCAGAGATATTAAGGGAAGGATGTATGTATTAAAAGACAGGAATTAAAGGTTGAAAGATGTAATGCACACAGAAATCACAAACATAATGAATGTCCTAGCTAAAGAAAGATACCTACCCTAGGCTAGAAAGTTCAAATGGAGCTTGGCAAAATGCAGCCCATAAAGAAAAGTAAATTATAGGAAATTTAATTTCTTAATTAAGAATCTGTACAATTTTATGTCACAGGGAATTTTCTATAGTGAAAATAAGAAAGTTAAAATCAGTATGTGAGGTATGCATTAATTGGATGATGCAAAAGGTAAAAAAATATTAATAAGGAGACTAGTAGTGTGGGTTCCTATTAAGAGGCTACTGACCCTGTTTATGTTTGAGCCACTTATAGTCTTGACTTACATGATAGCTTTGTGAGAAGAAATTAATAGTGTAATTGTCAAACACTTTTTTAAAGGAAAGACTATGACTGTAATGTGGTTTAAAATTACAAAAATAACCTCCTTATCTAATATGTATTTGAGGAAAAGAAAGTCAAAAAATTAACAGTATGGGACTACAATGAGTAGTAGGTAATACCTATTAGTAGGTATTAGATCATAAATTGAAACAAAAACGTTAGAAAATCAAGTAACTGCTTTTTTGAAAGACTAAGCAAAATAGGTGAGCCCCTCACCACACTGACCATGAAAAGGTGAGAAAAGATGCACGTCACTACAACTAGAAGTGGAAAAGGTGAAATCACAACAGACACTGAGGAAATCTAGAATATAGTAACTATTTTGAAAATTTTCCAACAAACTAGAAAATTTGAAGAAAAGGACAAATCGGCAGATTCATACAAACTACCAAAACTAACATAAGAAGACACAAATATGCTTAACAACCCAATAGCAAGAAATGAAGTTGACACAGTAATACATACTCAACTAACCTAAAATAAGTCCAGGACCTGATGGACTCACATTGAATTGTACTAATCCTTTCAAAAGGTTGTAAGGGGCTGGGGAGATGGCTCAGTGAAGAAAGCGCTTCCCTGGCAAGCACAAGGGCATGAGTTCAATCCCCAGTTTCGCAAAAAAAAAAAAAAAAAAAAAAAAAAAAAAGATTGTATCACCAGGACTCCTCAAGCTCTTCAAGGAAATTGAAAGGGATGAGTGCTCTCAAATTCGTTATGGAAGCCAGTTTCACTTGATCTCTAAGCTGAATTAAAGACCCAACTAATAAAGTAAACTATGGGCCAATCTCATTAATGGATATAGATACAACTATCCTCAACAAGCTATGAGCAAATAGAATGCAGCATATTATCAAAAGATTCATATATCATGTGAAGTAGGTTTTGTCTGAATTAGTTTTTTATTCATTATTATTATTATTTTGGTACTGGGGATTGCACTTAGGATCTTGCGCTTTCCAGGCAGGTGCTTATGCCACTCAGGTATCTCCTCAGCCTTCATGTAGGTTTCTTCTGTTAGATTCACAGATAACTCAACATATATGAGTCAATCAATGTGATACATTACTTAAACAGAAGTAAGGTCAAAACCATGACAGCATATCAGTAGATGTATGAAAGGCTTTCAACCAACTCTAATACCCTTTTATGATAAATACTCTGGAGGAAATAGGTATAGAAGAGCCATATGTGAATATGAAAAAGCTGTATGTTACAAACCAATAGCCAGCATCATAATAAAGAGAGAAAAACTAAAAGCATTCCACCTAAAATCACAAACAGGACAAGCACGTCCACTATCACCTCTTCTATTCAACATAGCACTTGAGACATTAGCCAGAATAATTAGGCAAGAGAAATAAATAAAAGGGCTATATACAAGAAAGGAAGAACTTAAATTATCATTATTTGCATATGACATAGTGCTCTACATAGAGGGCCCAAAAACACCACCAAAAATTTTTTTAAATTAATAACAGACTTTAGCAATGTATCAGGATGCTAAATCAACACAAAAAATCATTAGCATTTTGTACAGCAACCAGCAATGGAATGAGAAGTTATGAAAATAATACTATTCACAGTAACTCCAAGAAAAATGAAATACCTAGGAATTAACCTAACCAAGAAAGTCAAAGACCTCTACAAAGAAAACTACAGAACTCTAAACAAAGGAGTTTTAAGAGGCTATAAGAAAATAACAAGACATCCTCTGCTCCTGGATAGGCAGAATCAATGCTGTCAAAATGGCCATACTCCTAAAATTGCTATACAGATTCGCACTAGTCCCAATCAAAATGCCAACAGCATACTTTTCAGAACTGTAAAAAACAATTTAAAATATATGTAGAACCAGAAGATACCTAGAACAGTAAAAGCAAGTTTGGAGAACAAGAGGAAACCAGGCACATGGTAAAGGAACAAAATGGGTATGTGAATCAGTGCAATACACTAAGGACATAAAAGCTTCCCTGGACCCATTGAGCTACCTTGTCTTTGACAAATTTGCTAAAAGCATATGTTGGAGGAAAGATAGCCTACTCAGTGAGGGGTGCTGGGAAACTCAGTGAGTGGTGCGTGCAACCATTATCAAAATCAACATAGAGATTTCTTAAAGAACTGCAATTAGAAATCCATATGACTCAGCAGTTCCATACCCCCGCTTGGTATCGTTCTCAAAGAGCTGTGACATCACACTACAATGAGACATGCATACCAGCATTTTTACAGCACAACATAATAACTAAATCCTGGAAATAGATTGTATACCCATCCACAGGTGATTGGCTAAATAAAATGTGGTATCTATATATGCTGGAATAATACTATGCTATAAAGAATGAAAGAAGATTTGACACATTTGTAGGAAAATGGATGCACCTGGAAAATATAAAGTTGACTAAAATAAAATAGATACACAAACTTAAAAACTGCATGGCACTCCTCATTTGAGTGAGGCAAAGTAAAAACAAAAAAAGAGAAAAATATGGATGGATAGTTGGAGACAAAGAGATGGATTTCCTGCAATAGGGAAGTTGTCCAAGGGAAAGTTCACCACAAGGGGGGAAGGTGAGGAGGAGAAATAAGTGGAATAAACACATACCATGGGGAACCTAACAATTTCAATTAATGTTGATGTTATGTGCCATAACATGAGCTAAGATTAATCTTATCTACAAGAATGAAAAATAGGAAAGACAAATTAGAAGAGGAGAGAGAGGGAGGGGGAAGGAAGGGGAACAGGGTTAACAAAAGGAAACGAGCTGTGGTATGTACATGTATCCATGACCAATGATGATTATAAACTTCATGGAATGCTAATGTATACTAATAAAATTTTGAAAATTCAAAATAAGTATTTTTGTAGTGATTTACTGCTTTCTTCTTTATTACAATGTCTAACAGTATCTGATTAAATAGCAGTTTGATAAATGGAAGAATATTCTAGGATAGAGTAAAATCTCTAGGTAAGGAAGAATGCCTCAATTTCAAATACAACCATCTGTGGCATAACAACCTCTACTTAAACAGACCAAGTGGATATTTTACTCTACTCGTGATTGCAAAAGTACTCTTCCATATAAGTAGCTCATATGTATGTTCTTGTAGACACTTCAGTGACCTTAGGTTTCCCACTTGGGGCCATAAAGAAACATACAATCTTCCTGTAGGCTTTAAATTTTTTACAATATATTGATATGACAACATGTATTCCCTGTTCCTTCTGTTCCTTAGATGAATTACCTTACTTTCTTAAGCCATTCTTCAAGCTATTTGCTTTTGTTATTTCTTTCCTAGCCATACTTCAATTTGTTTGTTGCTCTTAAAATATGATTTTTGGTAATAAATATTGTTGCAGAATGATCCCATTGCAGACCATATTTGAACGTGGTCATTTTACACACCGCCAGCTTGTTAAGGTGGCCTTCTGCACCATCAATGGAGTCTGTCACCTCCCTTATTTCTTGAAGCTTATGTATGTTTCATTGAAAAGGCTTCAGATTTTTCAGTCAATCTCATCAATTGTTTAATTAAAGTTATTAATTATAACCTTCGCATGGCCATCAAGTAAAATGTTCACAAAAATAAACACACATACCCAAAGCCTAATGATAAAAAGGACCATTTCTCATAGTAGCAGAATTAAATGTAAGAAAGTTTATCAAGTGCTTTACTGGGCTGAGGGAAGAGGCTTCAGATCATCTTCACGTTAGATGACATTTAGTTAATTTCTTAGATGGATAAGCCTATTACGAATGGATCAACACTTTCCTTGAGGTGTTATCAAAGGTTAAGCTTTAATAGAAATTTAAGAGAAGAAATTTCACAAAAATTTCATATAAAACTCATTATCCTGAAACCAGGATTTGAGAAGACTGTTCTTTGATTTAGTTATTTGAAGCCTTATGTTTTGCATGTGTACGGTAGTTTGTAACATTTATTAACAAAGTAAGGAAATTTATCACCCTGGACATAAAAAATCTTTACTTGAATTCTGAAACAGAATAAAGAGAGTAGTATTCATTCCAGAGTCTTTGGTAGTGCTTGGATCACAATATCTATATTAAAAACAGAACAGAAACAAACATAGCTACTGAGACACAAAGGTGTGAAAATAGGCACCTAGTAAGTGCTTATTGGATCTGAAAGGGAAAAATCTGAGGAAAGATGCTCAGAGTGAAGGAAACTATTATTTATTGGTTTAAATCTGATTAATAACCCAAGATGTCATAAAAACAAAGTTAGGTCAGAATACACTAAACAAAGTATATACAAAACTTGAAATAATAATTTTAATGAAGTAGAAAAGGCACAGCTGTATAGGAAACAAACTGTGTAGTGACTAAAATTAACTATGAAGTTCGGTGGTCCTGAATTTCAGGCAGCCATCTCTGTTTCAAAGTCATGCATCAGATTCATTAAAGTTCCTGATATAAAGATATTTGAGGGGTATAGATTGTACTAAGTAGAATGGTGATACTTATAGGATCTAGAGGTGGACATTAAAAGAAGATTTTGTAAGGTGCTAAACTGTGTTTACATTTCCTGAAGATAGCTCCAGTAAAGAGGCCATTAATTTCGCTCTGATATTAAAAGATGTTAAGTAATTGCAGAAAGGAAATATCATGACCAGAAGGTTAACCATTATTATTTATACTGGCATATGTAAGTCAGGTATTTTCATTATGATTCCACTGAAATCAGGAGAATTTGAAAAATCCTGTTTTCTCTATGACACAATGATGTACTCACACTTCTTAGTATTTCCACTAAGAAACAAAAAGAAAGTGTAGGGTTTAAAAAGTAGAATTTGGGGAAGAGAACAATTACATAATTATAACAATTATAATTATAATAGTGTCACTACTAGTAATATTGTTCACAATATAAGGGTACAAAGACCATTACAGCAAGTACTAAGATTGAAAACCAGCTTATATTGGACCTGAGGGGCAGCAAGGATAAAAATGAATATAAATTTGATAATGTTCTTTAAAGACTGGATGTAGGCAAATGAAACCACTGGAAAAATATTGTTCTAAAATATTTATTTGTTCCACCAAGATATGAAAATAATGGAAATGGAATAGTAGAGTGGTCTTAAATTTTAAAATTATAAAATTGGCTTCTCAGAACATTTACTCTGCCAAGAATAACAAGTTTTGAAAGTTTCTTCTTAAAAAACTGATGGAACGTGTATTTAAATCATTTACTTTTTCCACATTGAACAGTTAAACTGATTGCTTCATTTAGTTACACAGATGTGCTTTTTGCCATCTGAGGATCAAATCAAGGACCTCGTACATGCTAATGAAGCTCTCTGTCCCTGAGCTACAACCCTTGCCTGATTCCTTAACTTTAAAGCAATGTATCTTATTATCATTAAGCATTTATTTTTCAATTTTAATTAATTAATTGTCGTTGAAAATGTTTTATGTACAAATGGAACTATACTTGCATGCAATCAGAACCAAGACAGTATAGTTCTAGAAATTCTGGAGTTCAAATGGTTAAATTCCCAGCTCAACTAGCTTAAGTAAAACAAAGGCAAGGAGCTGTACTTTTATTTCAGGCCCAGTTTAGTTTACAGAGGTTCAAATACCTAGCATGTTGCCTCTGCATTGATTCTAGATTTAAGAAATCTCTCTCATGCAAAGGTAGCAAGGTCACCATTGGCAGTTTTAACCTTTCATTACTCTTCCAACTTATTACTCCTATGGAAATCAATAGCCTGAGGAAATGTGTGTACAGAGTTAACAGAATCGTCCCATCAATAAATCATCCAGAATATTTCTGATAAAATGTAGTAGAGATCACATCACAAATAACTGTCAGAAGTTTGATGGGCTGATAGCAGCCTTTATTGTAGCTATGCACAATAAATGAAGAAATAATTTTGGAAATAGTCACTAATTACCCAAAATCTAGGCATCCACCCCAGATACCTGTTTACAAGAGCTCTCTATGTAAGATGGGTGAAAGGATCTGAGTGTGGTCTGTCTCCTCTGATTACCAGCTTTAGTGAGTCACCTAATCTCATTAGCTCTCAGTTTCTTATAAAATGGGAGCACACACAGTTGTCCTGAAATGCTGGTGACTTATATATTAAATGAAAGTTCCCAGACAATGCATGTTCTTAGTTTCCTATATCAGACAGACACTCAGTGTTATTTTTCAATGCATCCCTTTATACTCAATGTCTGTATATAGAAAGGACCTATTTTTGATCTGCTTTTCTCCATCTATAGCATTTCCTTAAGAAAACTCATCCACTCTCATGGCCTTAAATACTACTGATTGATCCATTCTAAACTCTTACCTCCAAGTCCAACTTCCCCTTGCAACCCTAGTTCTTAGACCTAAATAAATATGTCTTGTTTCCATATGAATATCTGATAGACCCAAAGAGAACTGGTTATTTGATAGAATTTCAATCCCACTTCCTTTTATATGATTCCCATATCAATAAACAACATTGCAAGTGTGCCATACTTAGGACAAAATTTAGAAACTGTTTTTGTTTCTGTTTATTTCTTTATACTTCACACCTTTATTGATTCATCATGCAATTTTCCTGTCAATTCTCCTCTCAAATTCTGATAATTCTATTACTCTTTATTGTCTTTACTACTAACAGTCCAGTGTAAGAAATTGTTATCTCTTGTCACTTGGTCTCCTAGTTTATCTCTTGTGTTTTCCTGTATTGTCCCATCAATAAATCATCCAGAATATTTCTGATAAAATGTAGTAGAGATCACATCACAAATAACTGTCAAGTCTTAGTCAGCTGCACATTTTCCTTGGAGTAACAGTCCTTATCTCTGGCGTTCTTACAAGGCCTGTGGGATGCCATCTCCACCTTTTCCCTTCTCCTCTCTGGCCATCCCTTTCTTTCACCTACCCTAGCTCATTCTTGCCTCCGGGGTTGCACACCAGCCTCTCTCTCTCCTTTTGCCTTCCCTAGCATTTCGTCTTGTCCATCCTGATTCCTTTTGGCTAGCTACCAGTTTGAATGTCATCTATGTATAATATTCTCCAATGACTGAATCAGAAAAGACCAACCTCACTTCATTAGAGAAGTCTGCAACCATTTACTGCAACACCAAATACCAAATATTTGAGGCCTTATAGTTACACATAGATTCACTACCTCATATAATTAACTCTGATGTAGCTTCAGTAAAACAACACAGGGCCAGGGAGAGAGCTCAGTGGTCTAAAAACCTGCCTGGCAAGCCCAAGGATCTGGGTTCAATCCCCAGTACCACATGCCATGCCATGATGTGGGCCACCGAAACCAGCTTTGGTCTCATGTGTCTGTAATCCCAGCACTGGGGAGGATTAGATAGGGGGATCACTATGAGTTCAAGCTGCAAAGCAAGACTGTGTACCAAATAAATAAATAAATAAATAATTTTTTTTATGGAACCAGGCATTGAACTCAGGCCCTACCACTTGCTGGAGAAACACTTATTCTACTGAGACATCTCCCTGGTCCCAACAATTTTTAAAAAAAAAAAAAGAAAAAAGAAAAGCAACACAGATAATATGTGAGGTTCTGTTCTGCTAAAACTTCATTTGTGAGAACAAGCCAACATAGTTTGCCAATCTCTATAAAATCACATTAAATTATATTGATGCTACAGAATTATTCACGCACAATGTTTTCCTCCAGTAGAATTTGAACTCCGTTGGAGCAGCAGTAACCTCACTTATCTCACTCATTACTTTATTCCCATCACCTAAAGCCTGGAGCAGAGAGGGAAACACTTATTTAATACATGAATAAATTAAGGGATAAAACTGGTATGTTATTTCAAAACACTACAAAAAATAAAAATACTACCTTACAGAATCCACTTAATTTTCCATTAAGAGAACAAATATTAGACAATTGCTACTTTAAACAGATGATTTCTGACTATTTCAAAGCAAGCGTTTATTCTTTAGGTACAATTATGTTACAGAATGGCAAAAAGTACCAAAGGAAATTTAAATGGTAATTACATTGTGTATACTTTAGAAATCCCATTTATTTTTGCTTTATATTAAGATACAGTTTCTTAAACTGGTACTCTAGTCATGTACCACTATTTTGTCCACTATGTAATAGCTAGAAATGTCTGGAAAATTTTTGGAGCGTTACCCCTTGCCAATGTGAGAGGAGGGTGTTACTGGGAGGTAGGGGATAGGATGGTGCACAGTGCACAATATCTCATAGCCCCACAATAAAGGAAGATCTTGTTCAAAATAGTGCTGAGGTTATGATGTCCTACCCCAGCTTATTGGCCATGAAAACAGATCTTTGTTTTTACTGTTGCTCATTTTTAGGACAAGGTACTACCTGAATCTGCAGAAAAGTTTGAAAATGTAGGCAACATCGGATTCTATTTCTTAAATGCTACAATTTCTTATGAAATTCAAAGCAGTTGTGAAGAGCTCATTTCACTTAGAGGACAGAAAACAAGCCTCACTGTGCCATTTGTATTCCAGGGACACTCAGCCTGTCTGATAACCTCCTTGGAGGAGTTGGACTTCAGCCAGTATGCTCATGGGCTGGCCTAAGGTTAAATGACTACTTACATTCTGTGACGTTCATTGGCCACATGACAGCAATGACAGTAAATGCGAGCTGACATCCTATGGCAGAAACAAAACAGGAAAGGAAGGAAGAAGCATTCCAAGGGCAAGAACAATACAGCAAATATCCTTTAATAGTTTGCATGTAAGCCGGTGTCTTTGTTGTTGCATTGCTGACATCAGTCCCTGGTGTCTTGAATTGGCCCCGGGCCATAATATCTCATCAAGTTTGGTTAATACAAACAACAGCAGTAGTCTCTTGACATTTTATACAAGAGATAATTTTCACTTTTAATGGTTTTTAAATTGCAATAGAATGTAGCAAAAGTTTTATAAATACAGGTACATAATTAAGGATTATAAAGAGTAGCTTCCATAAACACTACTTCATATTACCTAATAAGCAGAGATTACAAGTGTGCAAATGTGTATGTGAGTGTGTTGCAGTTATGGCACTGCAGAAGATAAGCAATGGTAGTACTGACACATCTTGATGGTTTTCCTATTGTTAAATAAATGCCAAAGATCATTCATGAAGTGGCTAATTCAGTCTACCTGAATCTTCTTGATTCTTTGTTAGAGGTTCTACTCCTATATCTGTGATTTTCCTTTTTCTGCCACCTTCCCAGGAAGGTCTTTCATGTGGATATTTTTCAAAGTTCTGTCTTTGGTATCTTTTATCTTATTCTGAATTCTACTTTAAGATTTCAT
The DNA here is from genome assembly GCA_004027165.1 of Ctenomys sociabilis. Classification (NCBI taxonomy): domain Eukaryota; kingdom Metazoa; phylum Chordata; class Mammalia; order Rodentia; family Ctenomyidae; genus Ctenomys; species Ctenomys sociabilis. The sequence continues at coordinate 110,603 of PVKA01001235.1, forward strand.
TTCCTCTAGTGGGTTCAACTACCAGTTCTCTGATTTCAAGTCTTTGTCTCTGCCTCTTGCTAACCTCAGAGAAATCTATCCTTCAGCTGTCATAGCCACAGATACAGCTATTTGGCATCTGCTTCATGTGTCAAATCCAATGCGCAGCTTCCTTTTGTGTGAACTTTCCCACTCAAGCTCACCTCATTCATTCCACAGAGTGATACAGAAATGCAGAAGTCACCCCAATTTTTCTTTCTCTGTAATGTTTAATGCATCAGAGAATAATACTCTTTTACCTCTGAAATAGTCTTAAACAGGCACTTCTCCCCTGTCTCCCACCACATCCTGGTCAATGTGACTACCTTATCCTGTGCAAGAGTTTCATGGTTAACAGTTTTCAAAGTCATCTTACTGTCGTCAAGGTGAGAGGCGTTTTGATGTAAACTGTAATGGCTTCATAGTTCGGATCCTGTCTCACTTTCTGGTGTCACATTCCTCCCTCCCTCGCCTTCTTGCCCTGCCACACGTCTGTCTTTCTGGTTCTCACAGTGCCAACTCCTTTGTCTCCACAAGGGGCTCTATCTGTGATGGACTTGTTCTTACAGCACATTGAACATCCTGTTGCAGAACATCAGATGCCTTCTGCTTGTGTTTGATTCCCTCTTCTTATTTGCTAGAATTTAGTTTACGAGCTGTTTTAGTGAGTTCCTCCTAATAACACTAGTCACACTTTTATTGTAGCCTGAAGTGTAACTACACATTTTGCCTTTTTGATGTTTGTCACCTTTGTTATATTTTTAAGTTCATATTTGTTTGCAATTTCAAACAGCATAGCTTTTTTCTCTACTAGACTGTGGTTTATCTGCATGTACTCAGTATTTTATTTTATTTTTTGGAGGAACTGGGGATTGAACTCAGGCCCTTGCATTGGCCAGGGAAGCGCTTATTCCACTGTGCCATCTCCCCTGCCCCCAAATACTCAGTATTTTAACAAAAAAATAAATTTATTTTGCCATCAAATAAATTAATCTCTCAATCAATAAACAGCAATAAAGATAGCATTTATTAAAGGTGAAAACCAAAATTAAACTCAAAATTTCAACACATTGATCTTTCTTCAATAATTTTTAATTCCTCAATTTTCTATTTATAGCAGTATACATTCATCTCCTAAATTTCAGGTCTACTTTTCAAATCTCCTTAGGTTCTCTCTCACGGTTTCTGTGTGTCTAGCCTTACAGTTTCTTATTCTTCAAGCACAAAATCTACTTCACTTACAGTGTTTTCACATTCTTACAGTGAGGCATATATTCCTCATGTAAACTCCCAAAACCTTTCCTTTTTGTGGTTGCCTAGGTTCAGGCTGTATTTCCCTTTCTAGGCTACTTTGTCACAACCCGGGACCCTTTCTTCTTTATGCTTGCATAGATTACAGTGGTTTAACATCTAGGCTGTAGACACACCTAATATTCAACAGATAGCTATATTCAATTAATTGCCTCATTCTTTCCATTTAGCTTTACTCTATAAAAGGTAAAGATCTCATGTATTTTATGTATTTATTTCAATTTCTATATCCTTTTAAAAAATTAGCAAAAAGACTTTTTATGAAATTTGCCTCCTTTGCTTTTTAAGAGTACTTCATTATTTTTTTGAAACCTGAAAAACAAATGATAAGAGCAGGATTTTTGAAATACATTCTGGGAATTATGAGTATAAACCTTTGTGAAAAATTTGTAAGTTTTGTACTTTAAAATGACAGATCTTCATAAACTAATCAAAAACTGCAGAATGAAGAAACTTATTTAAACTAATAATACATACTACAAACATGAAAGTAATAGCCCTGGAAAACTTTAAGTTGGGTTTTATCACAGCAATTATCTTTCATTTTAGCTGTTTCTTCAGGATGTTAAACATAGGCATTCTCAACACTTTGAGCCAGGAGAACTTGCTATACTATTTTCAAGGGCATCAACCTAGAAACTGCTAATTTGAGTTGCTAACATCGCAGATTTTTTTCCTTTCTGCAAAAGCTGACATAGAATTCAAAATAGTATTTTAAATATTTATTTTGAACATACATTAAAACATAAAGAATATGGATTTGAGGTGGGTTGTTATGTAATGCATTGGTGCATGTATTCATAGTGCAGTGGTCAAATCACATGTCTCTTCTGGAGACATTTGTCATTTATGGTGAAGCTTCCCAAATCCTTTTTCCTAGCTTTTAAAAATGTACAGAACATTGTTGCTCAAAACAGGCCCCCTGCTGTGCAAAAATACACAAAAATTTTTACTTCTATTTAGTATAACTTAGTACTCACTTAGCAGCTGTAAACACTCTCTACCAAGAGCTTTACACATACTTGCTGATAACATTTTTCTATATTTTCAAACAGCTTTTGTCTTTTACTCTAGGTCTTCCTACTACATAAGCCATATAATTATTAATAGTTTTTACTAAGATATTCACATTTAAATGTTTTGTAGATGCTTCATTCTTCCAAGCCATATGAGTGTATGCACAAATACACTTTTCAATAAGGTTAGTAAAGTGCACAGAGAGTAAAAGATTTCTGCGTTAAAATTGGCATGGGAAAGTATGAATTTTAAACACCATCTCTAAAGACGCTACCCATATGAAAATCATGGTAAAGCCACAGATCAATCAATTTATAAAAATATTTTCTCTTTACCTTTCAAGGCTTTGCAAACAGGGTTTAAAACCATTGATGTACTTTCTATGAAGTAATTTAGTTTGCATAGATGGAGTTACTTAAATATAAAATAATTCCATTTTTTCACTATTTAGAAGGCATTTGTGAAAAAGAGTTAAATTGCTAACTCTTTAACTCTTTTCTTCTTTTTCCAATGCTGGGGATCCAGTCTGGGACCTTGTACATGCTACACACATGCTTCCAAGGAGAGAACGTAACTCTCATGACCATGAAAGATAGGATGAACATTGTATTTTAAGCTTGAGAAATATTATGGCAATCACCCATTATCTATTGAGATAGCTTTATATGTGGCAAAGAGAAAGTATACTAACTTAAAATTGCAATTAAGGAATTCTACTCTATAGAAATTCTACTTTATTTATTCTGACATTGGTATATCATATAATTTTTCTTTCTAAGGTAAAGATAGCAAGATAAATTTATCTCTTTTTATTTTGTACTGGGAATTGAACCCAGTTCCTTGAGCTTGCCTGACATGTGCTTGTGTCACTGGGCTATAACCCCCAGCCTAGTAACTTATATTTAAAAAATATATATTATTTATAAACATTCATACTCTGTAAATACTGAGAAAACATTCAGACTGAATTGCAGTCTAATTTCAATTCTTAGTAATAACACCACTGATCATAATTAGTACAGTTATTATTTGTTTATTTGCTAAGATTTTATACTTTCTTTGTTTTAACTTACAAAATTCAGGGAATCCTTTAGATCCTCATTCCAGCTAATGCCCAGGCCAGGTATGTGTGTGGGACCATCAGCCCTCCCACCAGATCCTCATTTCAGCCAGTGCCCAGGTCAGGCGTGTGTGTGTGTGTGTGTGTGTGTGTGTGTGTGTGTGTGTAACTTCCTCCAACAGACAGGTCTGATGTGGAACCCTGCAATGAACTTGCAAAGAGGCCAGAAGCAAGCCCCACCCAGCTGACCCAGGAGCAGAACATCTTGTGAGAGTGGCACAGCAGATTCACTTCCAAGGGCTGCAGGAGGAAGAAGTGGAGCACAGCAGCCAGATCCAAGCCACGCCCTCATGGATGAGTTTGTACTTGGTAAATCTGGACCTGGTGCTAAGGTAATGACTGCACCAAAGCTCTACATTAAAGGTCAGAAGACAGTGCTATCCCACATGACAAAGATAAGGAGCAAAATGCAATCTCAGGCCCCAAGCCCACCCAGAACAAATACAGGAAACAATATTATAGAAGAAATTGGAAATCATACCTGAAATCTATAAAATAATAGCTAGCATCTGAAGTAAAGAAACAGCTGCAGAAAGGTATAGAGGATATCAGATCAGAAATAATCTCTGAAGTAAAAAAAAAAAAAGATAACTTTAATAAAAATATTCCTAAGTGCTTCTAAAGAAGACACTGATAAAGAAATAGAGGAGAATAGAAAAATGATGGAATCCTTGAATGAGCAATGTAGGAAAGAAATAGAATGCATGAAGCAGATTCAAAGAGATATATAGGAAATTAAAACCTCAATCACAAATTGGCAAAACTGAATGAAGGTGAGAATAGAATTTCAGACCTTGAAGACACCATTGCAGCTAGTGAAAAGGTCAGAAAAGATCTCTTAAAAACAACTAGGATGCAGGAAAAAATAATTTAACATCTACAAGACAATGCAAAGATGAACAACATATGACTAATAGGCGTCAATGAGAAAGAAGGAGTCAATACAAATGATATAAAAAGAATATAGTGGCCTCTGGTCTGCTTCTTGGTTATGATTTTTTTTTATATTCATGTTTAGGTTTGGATTTTTGTTATGTAACTTTTACTGTTTTTAAGGTGAAAATATATGCTCTTGTATTTATCATTCTTTTTTTTGTCAACACTGCTGTGGTCTGAAATTTCACACTTCTTGTTATTTGTTAAATCCTAAAATCTTATAAGTAGGTTTCAGACCTCTGTTCATGATCCTTCACTTTTTTTTCATTCAATGAGACTTTTTGATGTGTGTAAGTGACATGCACAACAATATTTACAGCTCTCTATGTTGCAAATTGTATGAAAATTAAACAAAATACATTTTTTTATTTTCTATAAAAATAAAAATACAATTAAAAGACCAAAATTCATAGTGTACATTTTGTAGCACAAGCAACTATCTTAAGAATGATATGTTAAACATTTTCAACACTTAACAGCTTAAATTTATTGAGCTGTTGATGGGTGTCATGCATTATGAGAGGTATTTTACTTGTATATTCTCAGATATTTCTCCAACTCATGTAATACCTCTATGAAATGATATTATCCCCATGAAATTGAACCCATGTTTAGAATCAAATCATTTTCCCATAGCACACAGCTAATGATTAGCAGAACTTTGTTCAAACTCAGGGCTTTCTGATTCCAGAGCTTATTTCTTCAACTCCTCAGACAACACAACATGGTCTTCCTAAAATGGGATTGTTTACCTAAGACTGTCACAATATTTAATTGTAACAACACTGATAGGCAGGAGAAGATGTTATCTACATTTTAAAAATAGAAGGTATTGTTCAGATGAGTACCTGATCTGATAAGAAAAGATCACAGTTGATGGAGGATCAAAGTCTGTATAAGTTTAGAGCCTCAGCTCTTAACCTTTACTAGTTTCACCAGCTTTTAGGAGTGATGAGAAAGTCTCTCATCTTGATTCTCCAAAAAAAGTGGCCACTAGATACACATGTGGCTGTGTAACACTTGGAGGGTGGCTAATGGTACTGAAGAATGTGTCTTACATTTTATTTGTGACTGAAGTCAAGGAAAGATGCTAAGCGTGTCTGATGGCAGCTCTACTCACCTGTGCAGCTCTGATTAAACTTTACAATCCTCATCTACAAAAAAGACATGGAGAAACTTATGAAAACAGTTTAATGAACTCAATCATTAAATAAACTCAATTTAAAATAAATTCAATTGCTTCTCATTAGTGTTAATCCTTTAATTTAATATGAGCTGGAATTTTCAAGTAACCAAACTCAGTCATTCCCAATATAGAACAAGAATTTCCATTTCCCATTTTTGCTCTAAGGGGAAATTTTTCTCTGGTTGCTTTATTTCTGTTTATTTTACTTTTCTCAAACTACTCAAGAAAAAAAACATTAGGATACTTTAAATCTTATTGAAAAACTATTTTATGTTCCTGACAGACTCCTCCTTTTTGTTTCTGTCTTTAGAAAATGGGAAGGCAATTATCAACGTTTTTACTGTAAATTTGTTCTGTGTTTTACTGGCCATATTTCTGACATTACTGGCCATGTTCTGACATTCGCAGATTAGGAAATCCCGATTTGGAAAAGCAATTGTCAGATGATGCAGTTAGGTCAGAAGGGACAGAGCCTGCTGCACTCACAGTTCCTAATCTTGTCAAATAAGCTGTGGCATAAAGCCTTCAGGTTTTCAGTTTCATTTACATTGGAAAACAACTCAAAGTCTTACAAAATCAAATACTTCCCCAGACTAAGGTTACTTGCAACTTGTCTCAGTATCATTTTAGCCTATCTTTAAGCTGAAGGGCTCTGAAGCAACCCCATTTTCTCTAAGAGCTCTCCACACTGTATTAAAGGATTTGAGTTTGTTTACAGATTGTGCTTCCATTTTAGAACTAATCTTCGAATTTGCTAGGATAATAGCCGGACTTCTGAGAATCAGTGAATGAAAAAAATTTTTTTTTAAATCTTGTGGAATGAAGCTACATTTTTCTCATGCTTGTTTTTTGTTTCTCTTCTTCCCTGTTCTCCAAAATGCAGAGTTGTCAAATTGGCCTAATGAGGAAAAGTTTTGTGCTAATATTGTTTGGACAATTAAATGCATATATCTTGAACTCTGAGTAATTTAAAGATAACAACATGCAATGTATTAACCATAATCACTCTCCCATTATCTTGTTTTGAAATTTTGTTTTACATTTTTTCCTCTTTAAAATGAACTTTTAAAAAAGGAGAAGCTGTTCACCTATTATAATTCACATCCATGCCCAATGAGAAGTTCTTTTAAAATGAATATATCACTGATTTTTCCTAAAATCCTAGTTACATAAGGGAAGCAATTAGAGTGGCTTGTTGAATATTTGGCTAAACCTGAAACTAAGGCTGACTTTGACACATTTTCTGAACTCAAGGCTTGTATCAAAACTGCATTTTCTTCATAAATTTGAGCACACAGTTGGTGCTCAACATCTTCAAACTGTTTGTTTCCCAGAATTTTACTGTAGAAGCTACACTTTTTTCTTTTGATAATATAATCATGATTATCCACGAAGTGTAAGATTAATTTGTGCCAGGCATGGTGGCGCAGGCCTGTAATCCCAGCACTTGGGAGGCTGAGGCAGGAGGATTATTGTGAGTTCGAGACCAGCCTGAGCTACAAAGTGAGTTTAAGGCCAGCCTGAACTGCATAGTGAGACCCTGTCTCAAAAAAAAGAAAAAAATTGTTTATTATTATTTCCTGGAATGTCTCATAAAGAAAGTAGATTTTTAAAATGTGAAATTAAAAATGAATTATAAAATAATAACATATCTTTTTTTTAATATTAGTGTACTGTTTTGTGGAAATTTGAGCATACAGTGAATATCAGCAATCAGAGCATAGTAAGTGTACACACCACAAGGCCTAAGACATATAAACTACTAAAACATTTTGATAAAAATTTAACATACTATTTGAAGCAATAAAACTCAATTAAAGACTGATACAGTAGCTTATTTAGAAATTAAAATTAAAATTTCATTTGGCCAATACTCATAGATCAAAGTGCCAAGTTATATTAGTTTTTTCAAGAACATTTTTAAAGTGACAGTAAAATTATTTCTGAAAAACACACTATATTAGAAGGTGACTTTGCGCTCTGTTTGAAATGTTCTGAAAGGTATCAAAAGAATTGATCATCCTTGTTCAAGAAGGCTTACGAATATGTTTTTGTCTTTTGTTAAAAGTAAAATTCATAAAGAACTTATTAAAATGTTAAATGTGGTTCTTAAGAGTTGAAATATACCACTACTAGTTTGACAGTTTTCTTTATAAGACTGTGTTTTTTTGCTGGAGGCGTTGGGGTCCAACTAGCTACATGCCCTAGTGACAGTGAGACATAAAAAAAAGAACCTTCTCTGAATAGAAAGGTAGACTTGGAATATTAAGTACTTTTGCCATTTAGATTTTTCCATTTTTCCTGGAACATACACCTCACAGCGACGGTGGATGTGGTATACCCATGACAATATAGTTTCAATGTGGTGTAGACAGAAAAATAGGTCGGTGGGGTATTGAAGACATCATGAATGTGCTGTACCAGGTCGAACTGGTACCCTTGGACAAGGGAAAAATGGTCACCCCCTCTGGTGAGTCCCCAGGTATGTTTACTCTGTTGAATGCAACTAAATGCAAACCTACTTGATTTAAAGCTGCAGGAAATTACACTGCACAGAGTGATGTCCAATTGCTATACTTGATGACTTCAATTACAGAATCAAAGATGACAATGTATAGAATTAATTAATTAATTAATTTTTCTGCAAAGCTTTATTCCAGAGGGGCTCAGTCCTTCTTGGTAGCTGCCTTCCTCATGGCAGCCAGCATTTTACTCAGCTTCTCACGCTTCTTCTTGGCACAGATGTGTGTCCCCATCCTGTTTTTGATGAATTTGAGGGTGTGTTTGTTCTTGGAGACCTGGATCAGCTCCATGGTGTGCTGCTCATAAGGGGCAGAGCCACACCCTCCCAGATCATGTCCTGCACGAACTTAGTGTGTTTGGTAAGAGGGTCCACGATGGTGGCTCTGCCTTGGTTTGCTCACATTCTTAGTCACCTTGTGGTCCTTATTGAGGCCCATGGCCATGGGATAGTGGAGGGCCATGGCTACTGTTCTTCATTGGGTGCTGTGGCCAAAGGACCAGCATCTTGTGTGGAACCATGGGGAATCGAATCTCTGTCTGTCTGTCCGTCCGTCCGTCCGTCCGTCCGTCCGTCCGTCCGTCCGTCCGTCCGTCCGTCCGTCCGTCCGTCCGTCCGTCCGTCCATCCATCCATCCATCCATCCATCCATCCATCTATCTATCTATCTATCTATCTATCTATCTATCTATCTATCTATCTATCTATCTATCTATCTATCTACCTCTCTATGTATCTGTCTATGTGAGATAGGATCTCTCTATGCAGTTTAGCTTGGCTTTGAGCTCACTATGTAGCCCAGCTGGTCTCATACTTACCATGATCCTCCTACTTCAGCCTGTCAGGTCCTAGGATTACATGCATCCATCACTACACCCAACATTTGATGTTTTTAATTGTATATATTTTTGTAAGGTGCCTTTTAATTAGATTATGATAAATGACAATTTCGGCCTGTTGGAAACTTTTCAGTAATTCCAAAATAATATTTTTAATGGGCAAAATGAAGCTACTTATCCAGCAATTTGAATAATAACTCTTTACTGGTTTACTTAAATCTAAACCAAAGTGATAGAAATTGTGAAGGTCTTTAGTTTGAGGTGATCAGAATCAGATATGCAACATACAAGTAAATTTGACTTTTCTCTTGGTTTGATAATACTAATACTCTCTTCATGTGATAAAACAGTAGGATATATAAAATATGCCCCCTGTGCTGCTTGCTCTTTATTTCCCAGATGCATACAGAAGAATTTCAAAACCTTAAGAGGGGAAGTGACAGAAAGTGAAAGAAGATTGGCTTCTTGAATCACCACATGCAGGGAGGGTACCTGCGTGGGCAGTGAACACCAGAGTCAGACAATTACAAGAAGACAAAATAATTTTAATGTGCTAATGCTCAGAAACTGAACTTGGAAGTTATAATTTGTTAATTTCCCAAGTATTTTATGAAAGTCATAAAATCTATATCATGTTTGTCACATAAGTTGAAAATGTAATTCTGAATTTTCTATAGGGTAGTGAATGATACACACAGTGATATTCATGAAATTTCTAATTAAATCTCAAAAACTAAGCTGCAATAACATAAGTTCTTCTATACATTTTGAAACACTAATTTTTACGTTCTCTTATAAAACTCAATTAATTTTTTAGGCTTTAAATTTAACTATTGAAGCCAGAAAATACATTATTATTCAAGGATTTTTTTTAGCAAATGAGTATTCATAATGGAAATTTAAAGATTAAAAACTAATTAAAAGGAAGGATGTTCTTTTAATTGATGTTCTAATAATTTAGCTGGTGAGCAATATTCTTTTAATATGAGTTGGACCATTTTCTAATGACATTTGCCTGAAATTGTATTATCTGTGATTTGGGTTATGATAGAATAACCAGACCTAACAATGGTTCCTTTTATATCAATACATAGAATTTGATTTATATTATCTATCTATCTATCTATCTATCTATCTATCTATCTATCTATCTATCTATCTCTTACTTGCATAGATATTGTTTGGTCTTATAGGTGACTTCTATTCATAGGACATTTACACAAGGTCATAATGTCCTTGTAGGACATTTGCCTAAGCAATCCACATTTATGCACATTTTCGTTTTACAAAACTATCTTTGGACACACATGAGATGAGTGGTATGTATATCTGTGTTTCTTTGTATTCATATAAATGTACATTTAAAGATGGAAAAAAATGGATGAATACCATTACCCAACTTATTTTTGTACTCTACTTTCTTAAGAGATATTTATTATACAGAAGCGAAAAAAAAATGTAGGTCTCTATCTCTGAGTATCTTAATACATCAAAATGTTTCTTGCAATAATAATTAGCTCATCTCAAAGATGTAAAAACATGTTTGGTTTAGGCATTAATAATTTTTTTCACTGATTTTTTAAAATTGGTACCAGTTTTCAGTACACAATTATTACATTCCTGGGAGTTGGTGCATGTATGTAATACATCTTAATCTTTTTGGTTTCAACTCTTTCCTCACCTATCCCTCCCTTTCTCTCTCCATCTCTTGATTTCTTTCCCTTTTTCAAAAGATCTGTCTCCCTATTTTCTTTTATTTGCCTTTTATTGCTCTTATATTTTGGATTTCTCATATAAGATTAACCTTATACTAATTATGTTTGTGTGTCCACCTTATTTCACTTGGCATTATGTCCTCAAAATCCTCAAGTTTGTCTTTATGTATTGTGTATTAACACTACATTTTGTTGATAGACAAAGCTGCTTCCAAGATTTAGAAGAAGTACAAATCAGCAATGAGAATATTAAGGAATGCTCAACGTTGCTGGCCATTAAAAAAAATGCAAATTAAAACAACCCTGAAATTCCACATTACTCCAAAACAAATGGCTACCTTCAGGATATCAAGCAGTAACAGTTGCTGAAAGGCTGCAAGATAAAGGAAGCTTTCTGTACCTCTGATGGGAATGTAACTAACACAATCGCTTGAGAAAGCAGTATGTAGAGTCCTCAGAAACCAACCCGCAGGAATTTCATTTGACCTATCTATTCCCTTTCAAGGTATCTTCAGGAAAGAGTGAAAGCTACCATTTAGTTGTGAATCACGAATACTAATGTTTATAGCAGCTCAATTCACAATAGCTAAATCTCAGAAATGGCCTATGTAACCATCAGCAGACGAATGGATAAAGAACATACAGTTTTTACACAGAATGACATGCTATTTTGTCAGAAATAAAGACAAATTTGAGTCCTTTCTAGGAAAATAGATTACCTTGAGACCATAATTGGTTTTTACAATTTATTTATTTATTCATTTATTTATATAGGGTCTTGCCACACAGCATGGATTAGCGGTGATCTTCCTGTCTCAGCCTCCTCAGCATTGGGATTACAGGCATGCACCATCATGCCCAGTTTCATGGCACAGTATGTGGTACCAGGAATCAGGGCTTAGACTGCCGAGCTATTTACCCAGTCCAAGGCCATAATTTTAAGTGAAATAAATAAGACACACAAAGTTAAATAGTGCCTAGTTTCACTTGCATAAGAAACTCAAAGATAAATAAAGAGCAAAATAAAAGGTAGATTATAAGAAGCAGGAAAACAGACATTTCTAAAATGGATCAAAAGATGGAGAAGGGATGAAAATAGGAATTGAGATGTATTATTTCTTTTATAATGCATTATGTGCACATACCAATTCCATACAAAGACTAGAAACACGCACTACACACATGGACTAATAAAAATGATTCAGTTGTTAGTTGCACTGCAGTAAATATGGGCATGCATATATTTAAATATTTTGGGAAGATACACAGAGAGGGAATAGATTTCTAGTTTCAAGCTTTGAGGAATTGTTATACTGGTTGCCATAGTGTTCGTTCTAATTTCCATTCCTACCATCAATATAGAAGAATCATTTTTTCCCACAGCCTGTCTGGCATTTGTTATTATTTGACCGTTTGAGGATAGCCATTCTCTCTTTTTTAATTTTAATTTTTTTTTATGTATTTAGTACGGGGCCTACAGGATCTCACTACACAGATTGGACTTGTAGTGATCCTTCCTGTTTTTCAGCCTCCCAAGTGCTGGGATTACAGGCATGTGCCACCATATTTTTGGGGAAGATGGACTCTCAATGTCATTTTATTTTGCCTTTCTTTTTGCTAAATTAAGTTACCTACAATATTTGGATTGGCATTAAGTATGAAAAAATCCTTTAAGGACTTCTCCAAATATAGCTCCTCTTAACAGCAATGGAACACCCATTTCTGACAAAACAAAATAAAACAAAAAAGGGGGATATAAGTAAAGGACCATATTGTAGTGAAAAAAAATTTACAATAGTTAGGATAGATATATAGCTACTTTCTCTTAGTTCAATGAGAAGAATCATTTGTACTGATAGTGTTTAGACAAGATATCATGTCTACGTCTTGTGCTCTGAATAACTAGTATGAAGACAATATGCAATGTATTAATTATTGTAACTGCCTACTAACCTGTTTTGAAACTGTGTCATTGCTATTTTATCTTTTTTTCTTATTAAAATGAATAAAATATTGTAAAAAATTAATTTGCCTTTCTTTAATAGCTACTGATATTAAGCATCTATTCATGTATTTATTGACCAATTGTACTTCTAAAAAGTCTTTGTTCATTCATCACTATTTTTTGATTGGGTCTTTTGAGAGTGTCTTTTGAAAACTGAGCTCTTCATATATTCCGGACAGTAGTCCTAAGTCAGAGGAAGATGGGGTGCTTTTTTCTCCATTCTGAGAGTTTTCTCTTTACTTTTTCGGTTGTTCCCTTTGCTGAGCCAAGGCTTTTTAATTTGGTGTGATTCCATTTGTTGACTCTCAATATTATGTCCTGGTGTGCATTTGGTGTTCTATTTAGAAAGTCCTTGCCTGTACCTGTGTCTTCCAGAGTCTACCTATTTTTATCTTATTCAAATAACAGCAGATAGATTGATTTTGTTTTAACATTTAGATTTCTGGCCCATTTTGATTTTTATTCAGTACATAATGAGAAATGTGGATCTGGACCCAATCTTCTGCCTGTGGATACTCAAAGCCCCTAGTACTATTTTTTAAAGAGACTGTTCCTACAATGTGTATTTCTGTCATTTTTTTTCAAAGATCAGGTAAACAAACATGGTAGGGGTTATTCATGTATCCCATATTCTGTTCCATTGATCCACACGTGTATTTGTGCCACATCTGTGTTGTCTTTCATCAACTCAGCTTTGTAATACCACTTTAAGTTTGGGATTATAATACCTCCTGCTTTTCTCTGATTGCCTAGGACTGCTTTTGATATTTTGGGTCAAAATATGACATTTTTTCATTTGTTTTATTTATTTATGTATCTATTTTGGTGGTACGAGGGATTGAACTCAGGACCTCGTGCTTGCCAGGCAAGTGCTTATTCTACTGAGCTATCCCCACGGCCCTTCACTTGTTTTAAATGTACTCTTCAAGTTCCCTTTTCAGTGTAGTTTTTGTGGATGAGATCTTTCACTTCCTTGGTTAGATTAAGCATTTAATTGTTTTATGGCAATTGTTTTCCTAATTTCTTTGTTGGTGAATTGTTGGTAACATACATGCTATTAATTTTGTGCGTTGACTTTATATCCTGCTTCACAACTAAATTTGGTTGCTCATTTTAGGAATTTTTGGTGGAATATTTTTGATTGCATATGTAAAGGATCATGTCATCCACAAGTAATGCTGATTTAACTGGGAACTAATAATTCTTTTCAGATGAGTTTTAATTCTCTGTTGTTTTGAAAGAGTTAACCATTAAGGTTATGCTTACTGAAAGAAACAGATTTTTAACCTGTTCACTTGTACTATACATTCATTAAATTATTCTGTGCAAGAAAATGGTATAAGCTCTGTAAATTATTAAAATAATGAATTCTTTTTTAAATATTTTAGAAACAACTATTGGTTGTTTCTACAATACATTGTTTATACATGACTATAATACATTGTTTCTACAATATGTTGTTTATACAATGGTATAAAAATGTCACTCATAATCTTTTCACCAAATACTATATTGACATTTTGAGATATTTTACTTCTGTTCCTCCTTATTTTTTATTTATTTATTTATTTTTCCTCCTTATTTTTTGAATCATTTATGCATTCTTGTATCATTATGAGTAACATTATTTTGTATTAACATTAACTGCATATTTTTCAGTTAGCATTTTATTACACTTTTCTCATTACAGGCATTAATTTAAAAATCAGCACGCCATAGACAAACACATGGTGCATAGAATGATATATTCTTAAAATATCATTTTGCCATTTGTATTTTGATGCCTCTGAAACAATCTGTGATAAACTACATTTATATTCTTTCTCCAACTGTTCTTTTTTTTTTTTTTTGCGGAACTGGGGATTGAACTCAGGCCCTTGTGCTTGCCAGGGAATCACTTATTCCACTGAGCCATCTCCCCAGCCCCCTTCTCCAACTGTTCTGTATAACAGAATTTCTGTCAAAAAATAAAACATTTTCTGGTTCAGATTCCATCTCATTCTATTAACATTTATTGTGTTGCCATATATGGACAAGTTTGCTTAGGTTTTAGTCATGGTTATGTGTCAGACTAACTGCTAATACAAACACACTGTTGAAGAAATGATCTGTGTTGACTATGCCACATCTCTATTATTCTCTGTTTATTCAGAGATCTTTCTTGGTGATTGTTCTTTCTCCTTCAGTTCTTTCATTTATTTACTCATTTGGCAAATATGTGGAGCACTTTTGTATGTCAGGGAATACACTAACACTAGACTATACTGGTGGTTAGGACACAGTTTGTGAAAGTCAGTTACCATATCATCTGATAAATGCTCAGTGTTACAAATCCAAGAAATGAATGCAGAGAGAATAGAAGCAATCATTCTTCTTAGGGAATCAAGATGAACTTCTGGTAAATATTGTTTCTACAGTAGTTTTGTGTTATTACAACTCACAAAGAAAATAGGTCACAGCTCTAGAGGTCCATGGATGTAGCTGCTGAATTGGTTCAACTCTGGAGAAAGCACTGTTTCTTAGATGAATCGTATAATAACAGAGTCAGGCGTATAGAAAAGCTTATATCACCAAACAGGACATCAGACAGAGACTGGTGTGCCGAAATTCCTACAAGGGCAAGCTGCCAATGACCTGAGGGCCAATAGGCCCTACCTATCAGGGATTCTCCCAACTCCTAATACTGCTACTCTGCCTTCAACTACCATCTATCTTTGGTGACACTCAGTCAGCCCCAAATCGTAGCAGTATCACTGGACATAATGATGACAGCCCAGAATGTGAGTGCCTGACCAGAAGATGAAGATGTAGTTGTTTTGAACACAGTTCCCAAATATAACTTCAGCAACTCATGTGGATTAAGGAATGAGATATTTTGAAACAGGCAATGTTTAAACAGAGAGAGTAAACTCTAGACCAAGTCCAGTCTCATAAATAAACATGAAGGTACGCAAACTCATTTAGCTACAGACACTGACACAGAATATTGTACCATCTACAGGTAGCCGAACGTACAGGGTCAAGTGGCAATAGGAAGCACTGTCAACATGATAAGGAGAGCAGATTTGGCTAGGCAGGTTAGTGCAGCATGGAACTGTGGGTGAAGTACCATACATCAGAACTTCTTATGAATAAGAGAATTGTGGATAGAAAGTACTGGAGGTAGAATCCAGAATTTGGGCAAGGACCACTGTTCATGTTTTTTCATTCAAAAGTTCTCACTGGTGGTTGGAAAGGCACTGGAGTTTGGTAGATTTAACTTTTTTCTTTTAGTGGAACTGGAGATTGAACTCAAACCCTTGCACTTGTCAGTCGAGGGCTTATTCTAGTAGATTTGATATGTAATAAAATCTAATTGAAGAAAAGCAAGATGGGATTCTGAGTGTAGGCTTACATGTGCCTTAAGGAAGGTTGCATTAATAGAAAAACGGCACATTTCAGATGTCTGCTCCATTGAATCTATGATCAAGTTAGGGATAGGTTTTCTTCTCCAAATAAAATATGACTGGAGACATGGCAGTTATTTTCTCCAGGGTTAAGCCTTCAAAATAGGGATAAGCTATCACAACTCAGTACTATTTTCAGGTAAATGCTATAAAATGATGAACTCCAAGCAGAAAGAGAACATTAGAAAGTTTTGTGCTAGAAATACCATGTGCCACAGACTTCCGGGTTTACTGAATTAGAGGAGTGGGCCGTGTCTCACGCCATGACGTCCTGCAGGACCAGGGCCTTTGCAGAGAAGCTTGTGAGTCTTCCAAGAAGTGGCCGAGGAAACACAAAGCTCCACATCCTGCCATTCACACTGCTCTGTGAGCTGTCAGTAGGTGTTAGCCTTGTGGATTCATGACATACAAGCTTAGGACATGAGTGAACTTTTAAAATCAATTCTACCCTTAAGTTTCATCGTGAGAAGGAATTTCTGTTGATAGTTTCCAAATAAGAATCTGGGAGAAATGCAAGACATCCCCACTAATTATTTATTTTAGGAATTTACTTCCTGATTAAAGAATCCCAGACTATGAAGCAACAGGCAAAAGATACAAATGAATCTAATCAAGACTTTTTTTTCCCCTGACATTGCAATACTTTTAGAGTTCTGTATTTTCTCATTCAATTTATAAAGGTGGATTATTAGATTAAGATCATGAGAACATTTAAAAAAGTACAGATTAAGTATAAAAATGCAAGGTATCTGCCTATAATTATACCTAGTTTTCCAATTTAATATGTCAAAAATCTAAATTTTTAAAGTATTTTAATTTTCAAGATAAGGATTTCTAGAGCCAGAGCAGAGTATCTGAGACCCTTCCATTGTTGGGGAAACATTTCCTTTACATATGACTTTTTGCAGAGACATGAAATGGAGCTAGGGTTGACCTGACAGCTAGTGGAAATTTCTTTGTTGAGACATCAAAGGTCAGGGTAATTTCTAACTAAACTTGTGAAATACTTAAGAAAAACCTATTTATAAAACCATGACTCACTCATACGAGACAGCATGCTAGTACTATGAAGAAAAGAAAAGTTGCTCTTTATTCATTAACATGAAACAATATTTAAAGATTTACTAACTGAAAACAAAAGGAAACTGCAGCAAATGATTTTGTCTATTTTTGAGTTGAAGACGAGGTAATGACAACTGAGCAGGGGCTGTGTTCCTTAGATCTCCATCACTATGACAAAATACCTGAAATATTCAATGTACAAGGAGGAGAGGGCTATTTTGGTTTATGTTTGCAGAAGTCTCAGTCATTGGTTGCTTGGCCGATTGCTTTGGGTCTGTGGCGGTCCAGGATATCATGGCAGGTACATGTGGAGGAGGGGAAGAAGGAAAGAGAGAGGCAAGGGCCAGGAAACCAAGGTGTCCTTCTAGGGTAAAGCTCTGAGGTTGTAATTTCCTCCCCAAGACTCGACCTCTTCATTATTCCACAACTTCTAAATCATGCTGTAGGCTGGTGAGCAAGGCTTTAGCCAGCAGACCTCTGGGGATTTAAGATCCGAACTGTTGCAGCATATGACTAATACAAATGTGAATAAACAGAGGATGTCTTAGGAGAAGATCCAAAATCTGATAACTGATACCAGCAGTTTCTTTTGGGAGGGCAGGAAGAACAGAAGATACCCAGACTGCAGAAGATGAGTGCTTCATGGCAGGGTGGAAAGTTCTTATCAATATTGTTCCCTTAGGTTTGACACTTTTTCTGTGTATTGCAGTGTATGACTATCTCTATTAAATCATAGTTATACAAACTCATCACATTGTATACTTTATGAAACAGCATCTATTTTAATAAAAATGTCCTTATTTAGTAAATGATCATGGAGCTATTCAAGCACTTATTTTATACTTCACCTATATATTAAGATCAATTGTCTATTGCTAGCACACACTATAGAATAGAATTTGAGTCTAGAAGAGACTCTAGTGCTATCTTAAGGGGATATATAAAATGTTTTGTATATTACTTTAGGGTAAATGTTTCTCCAGTTTCAAATGTGATTATTTAGAAACTTAAATTTTTGCCAGAACCCTATATTTTATCGTATCTTCCCTTTCTATTTATTTTGCATTTTTAATATTATTGAGCATTTTAGGAAACATTAATTCCTGTGCTGTGAATGACCAACATGAAAGGAAAAAAGGGAAAAAAAGTGAAAGAAAATTTGAATTTAGGACATGCAATATTTACTTCGTGGGAATTGCTTCCCTACACAGCTGATGACCTTAAACTACATGAATCCCTGGAGATGCAGTACATGCTCAGTTGCTTATTTTTAATCCCCTGAAGAAGAAAAATGGAATATTTCAAGAAAACATTTGTAGTCATGAAGATAATTGGAATCTAATATTCTGAATAATTCTCAGATAATTCTTGTTGATAGCTCACAAAAGTAGACTATGCATAAACTTTTAAAAGATTAGTCATTTCCTGGATTTATATATTTAAGAAAATATCTTTCTTCTCTTACTTACCTTGGAGTCTGTAAAAAGAAGATGAATGTTAACCAATGAAGCCATGTCTCTGGAATACATATTCTAGTCAAGAAGAAATATTTCACTGGAGACATTATCCAAGATTTGACAGAATAAATATATGTCTTGGCGCCAAGTAAACAAACGTGAAGGAAATGAAGACTGGAGTGAAATAGTCTTTCTTTCCAGTCAGAATTCTTTTCTCTTATCGTCAGATTTTGGCCTCTTAAATTTTTGTTTCAGATTGCCTAAGCTTTTCCATCTTTCATTGGTTTTTATGCATGCCAAGTCATGTGTATGTGAACTAAAAGTAACTCGCTGTATTAAGAATATAGAAAAACACATAAAGAACTGACATAATAACACTACTTGAAAACAAAAGCAACAACAAAAGGATGTGCACAACAAATAAACTTCACCTAAGAATTCTACTCCCAAGTTACTTTTGCAGTTTCAGGGAAATCAAATCAGTTCCTAGCTTTGAAAATATTCTAATAGCATTGTGAATAATTTTCTTATTGAAGCATCTCATGAAAAATGTCTAAAATTGAATCTTTTATAGTGTGTCAACTATATTCTCTCGTGTGTCCTTAATTTCAGGAGCTCTACTCTTCTCTATGTTTAATTACTCATCTCCCAAATATCTTGGTTTAGGAAAAATATAATTCCTCATCTGTTCTGTGTGAAAAGCGCCAAGTTTGCAATCTCATGGCAATGGAGGAATGAAATGAAAAACAAAAAGGGGAAGCTAGGAGAGTTTTATTATAAATAATAAGCGAAGTTCCTTTTTTCCTGGGAGGAGTCCTGTGAGGCTGGTCACTGAGGTCCCTTGTTAGGGTAATCTAGAAAAGTCATCACATTTGCACAGTGTGGGTCAAACTACCACCATCAACCTATCAGAGTACAAGTACACTTGCTTATCTAATATTGATGCTCTAGGGAAACAAGCTACACAGCAGGGTGATATATTGAGGAAAGGCATTCTTGAGAAGAGATGGGTCTAGGCCTCTGGTCTCCCACCTGGGTGTTTCTTGCCTCCCTGGACCTACTGGACTGGGTGATACAAATTACAGTATAATCTCAAATTGCTGTTTATCCCTCCAGGTGACATGCAGGACTGGCCACTGCATCCCATTTTGAGCCTCCACCCACAAGCTTAACACCTTTATTGTTTTCTGTGCTAACTTCCCTGGAAGGCCCAGACCCTCTCGGGCTGTTTGTAACAATCATCCCAGTCAACCTGATTTCTAAACCTCTCTTAAATCTACCCCTTTCTTGTCTCCTACTAATCTTGTTTTAACCTTGAAGTTTCAATAATTTATTTATTTCCCATCAATATCAGAGTGGTTTAATAATTTTCATGTCTTTAGTCCTTCTCTTTAAACCCTATCTCTTCCAATTTTTTAAAGACACAAACAGGATCATGTTATTTCCTTCAAATGATGTCTTTTGAAAGAGTTCAAGGCTCTAAATTAGCTGACACTTGCCTAATTTTCCTAGGTCAAATTTTGTCTCCTCATACATTGTAATTTCTCACACCTGTACTTGTTTAATGGATGCCTTCTTTTCTTTTCTTTTTGACTTTTATTTGTACATTTTTGTAGTGTATCATGAATATATTCACCATAAGCAATAGACACATGTGTACAAAACATATTTTTTTAAATTCCCATTCCTTCCAGTCCTTCCTTTTTGTTTTTCTAGTATGATTCACTCATTGATCTTGTAAGACCTTATAAAGATAACTTCCATACTGATTAAAAAATTATATATGTGTATGTATATATTATATTGATTACAAAATAGATCTTTAGGCCAAAAAATATGTAAAACACCTGAGACAATTTTACCAAGTCAAGGTACACTTTTAGATATATTCAGATATATTGTTTGTGCTGGATTATAATACTTCTTTCTTTTTTGTCAATTATCTTTTATCTCATAGTCTATATATATTTTCAGTTTTCTATATAAAGAAAACCACAAGATATTTAAACTTGTGTATCTGAGTTACTTCACTTAACATTACAATCTCAAAGTACATCTATTTTTCCACAAATAACTTACCTTTACTTTTCTTTAAGGCAGAGAAGTATTCCATTGTGTATGAACACCACATTTTCTTTATCTAGTCATCTACTGATGGGCATATAGTCTGTTTCCAATTTTGCTATTATGACTTTCACCACTATAAACATGAGCATGCATACAACCCAGTGACATATGCTTTCTTGAATGAAATTATTTCTCATAACATTCAATAGACTTGACAATGTAAATGTGTGAACAAGAGTCTTAGGAGAGATCTTCCACAAAATTCCCAAGGAATAGGTACAGCAGTTAACAATTTAAAAAATACAAAGCAAAGAAATTGGACTTACTTTCTAAAAACTCTAAGTATACAATCGTAAAAAAGTCCTTCTCATCCCAAAGATAGACTTTAAAGAAAAGATTACCAAGAAATGAACTGTAGACCATTGAGTGTGTGTATGTGTGAGCCTGAGTGTGGTGTGTGTGTGTGTGTGTGTGTGTGTGTGTGTGTGTAAGTAGGGGAAGGACATTGAAGAATAATTTTGCACCATTTTTGTTGTGATCCTGATCTGGAAGAGGAAGAGAGCAAGCATAGTGAGTAATTTGTAGGAAAGCATCAAGTGTTGTCATTCCTTGAAGAAACTTTGGCAGGCAACTGAGGGTTATTTTGCAATTTGTAAGAGATATTTGATGAAAGTGGGATAATTACATCCTATATCCAAGAAATCTTTTTTAAAACCCAGAAGTCAGAGCTGGCAGTTTCTATTTAACTCTTTTTACTTGCCACAAGGACTCTGGCAACCTGTAAATAATTGAGAAGAGTCACTTTCTGTGACTGACATTGCAATCAAGACTTGGCTTTGCTAGTTAGTGGTTTATTTGGCTCCTGTCCTTCATTGCTTAAGATGAATTTTACTCTTCTTTTCTTGACCTATTTTCATATAGTGCTTCCCTCACCCTCCACACAGGCCAGACAGTTCCAAAGGGTCAGGAGAGTAGAACATGACTGGAGAACATTTCTCTTTCTGGACATGATCTACACTTTGCTTATCTAATTTATGGCACAGATTGGCACTTTCACAGGAGAAGAGATTATTTTTCCTATCTATCCTAAGGAAGATTCATACTGGAAGTTAGAGCTGCTAGTTAGTTAGAATTTTTTCAATACCTAGTTAAAATCCTTTCTTCTTAAAAATTCAGAGTATGTGACTCAAATCTGGGAAAAATGCAGTGTGGGCTAAGAATATATCCAGGAAATAGGAAGGGCTAAAGTTTCCAGAAAGAAAAATAGAGTAAAGATGAACCTTGAGAAATTTTAGGAAAAAAAGTATGTAAGAGACTGCCACTAATTTCCTTGTGGCATGGGGGTGAAGTAAATTGGTGTCTGGGAGGATATGGTGAGTGGACTTCCTTACAAAACACTCATTTCTAGTTGTATTTTCTGTTTAGAAACAGAATACACTATTGAGTAAAAACTTTAGTCTTCTTTGCGCAATTAATAGTTTAAATTTCACTACCACTTCAATGAAGCACACTCATATCTCCATTTATGGCTGGATGGTCTTGGGAAGCCAGAGGGCCAGAGTGGTGAGGAAGTTGGGTAACCTGATCCATCTTGGCCAAAAAGCAGCCTTCCATGTAGGCGGGGACCGTCATCTCAGGAGAAGTGCAGATTCAGCCCTCTCCAATAGGACCTCTAAGTTAGAGGTTGCTGAGCTCTGAAGGATCAGATGATTCATCTTGTATGTCACATGGATAAAAATACATTCAAGCCACAAAGTCTAATGATCCCTTTTAGAAAATAAAACTGGTTGTTTATCAGCTGGATTATTGACGTGAGTGAATGTGAAATTCTCCATTTATCTAGAACATACATAAAGTAATTGTCCTTCACATTTGACAGAAAGCCAAAGCTACTAAAACATGGAATCAGAATCTAGGACTGAAAGGAACTCAGCAAGTAATTCTCTCTCTCTCTCTCTCTCTGTCTTGTCTTTTTGAGACAGTGTTTCACTATGCAGTTCAGGCTGGCCTTGAACTCATTGTGTAGCCCAGGCTGGCCTCCAACTTCCGAAGATCTTCCTTACTCTGCTTCCCAAGTGCAAATTCTTTCTAATTCTTGGTTTTGAGCCTCAGGTTTAAATAGGTTAAAATTCTATCTTTGCATCATAATGTTTCTGTGTGTGTGAGTGTGTGTGTGTGTGTGTGTGTGCGTGTGTGTCTGTGTCTGTGTGACAGGGAGAGGCTTGTGGCATCCAAGGATCTTGTCCACAGTTTGTGTCCCTTTCACTTCATGCTGTTCTGGTTCTCAGACAGTCCCTGTTAACTGTGATGAAAATCTCTCTGTACCCAATCAACGTTTGCCACCCAGGAGTCACCAGTCTTTTAGTCTTCTAGTGAAGTGGGCCTGATGGACTCTGTGAGCCACATTTCTCCTGTCGTGTCTCAGCTCTCTCTTGCACAGTTACTTTATTAACCTATTTAATAAGTCATAAAGTTATATACTAAATTAAAAAGACTATAACTAGTAATATTATATTAGGAGGGTAGTGTCATCAGTAAAGAATCCTAAATAGACTATTACTTTTTAAATTTCACCAATATCCATATGTTCTGCTTGAGGGAGCCAGTTTGAACTTAATACAAAGAAATTAGCCATTATGACAATTTATCTTTTTGGCAACTCTGTCTTCCTCGTTCTTCAGAATGACTCTTGTTTCAGAAATGAACATATGGTCTAATCCAGTGTTCAGACTTAATGGTCATTGCAGTAACATTGCAAAATACCATCTGACAGACCAAACATGTATTTTTAGATCTCTCTATAAATGGCTGTTTCCCACGGGACGCGTATTTCTGTTCCTTTTTTTGTGAATGAATGTTCCTTACCCTTGTACGTCGACAGGAAGAGGAAGAACCTCTGGAATTACTAAATGGAGCGTGACTACTTTTCCAGACAGGAGGCCCAGCCATGAGAATTAGAACGTCATTTGGCACCCGAGTCCCCTTTCATCCTCAGGGAAGATGGCACCTCAGGAAAGAGTTTGCCTGCACATGCTTCCTGATGCCTGTAAGGTCAGGAAGCTTCCTGAGAAGTATCTTCTCTCTCTTTGCCCAACTGAAAGGCATCATAGTCTTCTCCAGAGAGGTCTGATTAAATACTTCTTATCTTAAACTTATTTTTTTTTAACTTTTCTATTTATAGAAATTATGTGAAATACATAGCAATTGACTGCACCCTGAAAAATAATCATTCTCTGTATTTTTGATTGAAGTTTTGATAACATTCAGCTGACTATTTTTGTATGGTAGTGTAAATATATATATATATATCTATATATATCTATATATATATAGCATTTTAGTGTATGGTAAACAGGGTCTCACTACACAGATCAGACTCATAGTGATCCTCCTTCTTTCAGCCTTCCAAGTGCTGGGATTACAGGCAGGCACCACCACGCCCAGTCTCAATTGCCCTCTCAGTGTGCCCTGGGGTTGGGGCCAGCATGGCACGCTGGGGATTCAACCCTGGCCACTGAGAGCTTTAGTTCACTGAGCTATCTGCCTGGCCCATATATATATATATGTATATAATTGATTTTTTAGATCTTTACCTACTGTAAAGCAGTAAATGTAATGCATGCTAAGAGCTCCTCTTAGGAAATATGTGTTAACGTGGAAATATTTTCTATTTGAGCAACATAGTATTTTATTCAACATAGTAGGTAAACATAAACCTATGATTCTTTTAGCAGCAAGCAATACTGCTGGTTTTGCTGTTGGAGATAATCTTAGAGTGTGAGAAATGAGACTTGAAGATGTATATGGCTGCACATTAAACTACCAAATTTAAATTATAAGTTCTAGTTAATTTTGCCTCTCAAGTTGATATGCTTCAAAGTAGATAATTTCCATTCAGTTGAAAGTCCTGCTCCTTCAATGCAGTTCTCTCTTGGCTAATGGGCCTCTCTGGGTGGGATAAGAGATACTGAAGTGGGCTGTCCAGTTTCTTCTCATTTTAGCTCAGTATCGGTGTACCCCATTACTGTAGCTATAATATAGTAGCTTCTTGAAGAAACTATTCATAAATACTGTTTTTATTTTGTTTCCCCTTTCTTTCTCTAAAACAAACCACATAGCATCTGAGTACTAGGGAGGGAAAATTAAAGACACAAAAATAAGAACCAGAAATTCTATATTAAGTGGGACCTAGGTGCACAATTGGAGTCAATGTTCACGTAGATGATGTGTGTACTTTCATGATGGGTATTTTGAAATTGAAATTGTTCCCTTCTTTCTTTTTTTTTGTTGACAGATCTGGTGATTGAACTCAGGCCCTTGCGCTTGCCAGGAAAGCGCTTATTCCACTGAGCCATCTCCTTGGCTCCTTCTCTTCTTTCTAAAAAGAAACAGATCAATGCCTGGTACCACAAAAATAAATAAATAAATAAATAATAAATAAATAAATAGAAACAGAATCACATAAAACTTAAAAGATAATTTTTCCACTTGGGATATGATGTGATGACTAGGAGTTTTGGTGAAAGGTAAACAAAAGGCTTGACTTTAATTTCTTAGTGTTTATGTTGATGATCATGGGGATGAAAAGGTCAGATAACTCTATCTCCCTCCAAGCTTAAAGGAGACTTTTTAAACTAGAAATATCAATTTAGAAATTATCTTTATATAGTTATTAGTTAAATAAATGATGGACAGGATGACAGCTGTGATCCAAAAGCACAGTCTCTGGAAATAATTTTAAAAGCTCGAGGGACAAAAGCCTCTAGGGCAGAAAAACTGAGACTGGCAAGAAGTTTGCATGGAAATTGGAACAGGGGAATGAGTGTCAATGAATCCTACCAGGTATAAAGTTCCACGTGATTCTGTTTCTTGCTAGAGGAAGAGAACAATTTCATTTTCAATTTTATAATAAAGTCCGTAATGAGGAGAACAACATTTGCCTCTAGACATAGTGGTAGAAAAATCATTAGTATCTTAATGAGTGACTTTTCCAGAGCTGTGAGGTAAATCCTTATACATGTGTGTGAGGAATGATTGTATGAATGATACAGTACAGATAGAAATATAAACTATTTCCAAAGATCTGGCTGAGAAAGAAATGAGAAAGGTAGTTCTTGGAAGGCGATACTACTTTAAGGGAAAGCTTGTTTCTTTATGATGGGAAGACTTGAATGTGTTTACAGGCACTCCTGTAAAAGCAAACTGAAAAGGACATGTTGAAAGTATGTAAATACCAGGTAAAGTAAAAAATGAATAATGAACTGAGCAACACCCAGGCAGGATCTGAAGGGCACAGTCCTAGGGATTACTTTAAAATATGTGACAATTGGGCCAGTGAGATGTCTCAGAGACAAAGCAGCACATGTGTGCAGGCCCCACCCCCACACTTGCTGAGCCTGACATGGAAACCAGGTGTGCTGATACAAGCATGTTATCCCAGGGCTGGGGAGGCTGAAACAGGAAGATCACTATGAGCCTGAGCTGCAGAGTGAGCCTGTACCAAATACATCTGAAAAAAAAAAAAAAAAATGAAAACTACTGACTTCTTATTTACCAGGAAAAAGGGGAAGAGCTTAGATCTACAGAGACAGAATCTGGAATTTAGGGAGGAGTGTACCTTACGGCCTCAGTAGAATCAATGCCATTGGAAATAAGATCTTCCACTGAGAAAGGTCACTGTGAGAACTGAGAACTTGAAAAGAAAGATGCGATAGAATGATCACTGATAGGAATGGATGAGGAAGATGACCAATGAAAAATAAATTTAAATATTATCATTTGTGTAGAGAAGTCCACTGAAGTTTGAGACTGTCCTTACGGTGATCAGCTTGTTTCATCGGGTGGTTTCCTGTACCAGGGCTCAGCACCCAGAATGCTGCTACACAGAAGGCTTAGACTAGTGTCGAGGGAGACTGGGTTGCTGAGTGAAGGTGCCAGAGAAGGATGAGGACAGGGAGGCAGAGTGACAGCAGTCACTTAAACAAGCAGGCCTGGGGAGAAGGAGAAGGATTGTAGGAGGGGCTTGACAGTTTCAGAGAAAAAAGAGGGACAAGAAAATAAAGCCTGTTAGGGAAATAAATCACTGGAAATAAAGACACAGCAGACCTACAAAATAGGAGATTTTGCTGAGGGATTGGAACTGAAGCAAAAAAATTAAATAGGATATAACTACCCAGGCTGTCATTCTACTAAGACGATAATGCTGTTTCGCATTTATAGTAATCTTCATACCACTTATGTACTTTTCTCTAATTAGTTGCTTCTCAATTTATATTTCAGTAAAAAAGAAAAAAATAGCAGACGTTGTTAGAGCATCTATGTAGATGTCCCTACAAAACCTCGTGTGATCACAGGTGGGGCTCTTTCGAGGTGGCTGCCTCTAGGATGCGTGATACTTGTAGTGAGTCTTGGTGCAATGCTAGGATTAAGGGTGCCCCGTCCTACAAGTGAATGCTACCTACGTACCTTCCACTGAGAGAGACTGCCTTGAGAATTAACTTGAGAACTTGAAAAGAAAGATGGGATCTTTCTAAGGGTGGGTAGCCAGGGTGAAACAAAAGGAACAGGAAGAGGGTCACTGTTTGGTAATTGCTGTCTTCTGCCTTCTGCCTACCATGAACTGTTTCTCCTCTGCAATTTTCCTCTGACAGGCCACCCTACTAGGAGCCAGCCAACTATAAAAGCTGCACAAGCTATGAGCTTAAATAAATCTTTCCTCCTTTAACTTTATGTGTTTGGCACTTTGTCTTAGCCATGAAAAAAGTAACTATGACATTGTTTTACAAACATGAAAACTGAAGTAGAGTGTGTTTTCAATAGGCACACATGTATACCAATATTTATAGCATCCCAATTCATAACAGATAAATTCTGGAAGGAGATTTATCAGATGAATAGATAATACTATAGATAGTAGCCCACTATAATACTACCTGGCTATTAAGAAGGACAAATTTGATACATTTTTATGAAAATGGATACAATTGGAAAAGTGCAATATTAAGTGAAATAAATGAGACACAGAATTCTAAATATTATACAGGGTTTCTCAGTTGAGTAAAGGAAATTGTTCATAAAGAGAAAAGTAATGGATTGATAGAAGCTAACAGAGATAGATCTTTTGCAAACTCAAAAGGGTCCAAGAGACGGAGGGGGAAGGCAGGGGGAGAGAGGAAGTAAAAAGATGTATGATGTGCTTTGTATATGTACCAAATGCACGTGATGCAAGTCAGCATTACGTGTCATAAACATAATAAGATTAGACACAATAACAATGCAAATGAAGGGAGGGGATCTAGAGACAGAGGGAGGAAGGGCGGTGGGTGGGGAGAGGAAAGGGAATAAAGAGAATCAAGATGTGTTCTGTAGATGTGCTGACTCCCTGAAAGGAATGTAAGCTTGATGTACTGCAAACATATACTAATAAAATAAAAAAAATACTTTTGAAGAAATACACTAAAAGAAAGTTAGAATTCTGGCGAAATCTATCAGAACCCTACAAAACTACAGATGAATCTGTAGTTTGCTGAAACTAAATACATAGGTAAGTGTACAGCTTCTCCCAAAGCAGCCTGTTTTTTACTTGGTTTCCTACACGCCATTCATTTTCTTCTCTGTGGGCAATTTCAGTTCTTCTTTTCCTTAAAATTTCAGAGAAGAGGGGTCAATAGGAAAGCAAACTCAGTGAATTAGTCATGCATTTTAAATTGCTCGCTAAAATGATGCTAAGGTATCTGTGGCACATTCATATACTACTCTCTCTCTCTCTCTCTCTCTCTCTCTCTCTCTCTCTCTCTCTCTCTCTCTCTCTCACTGCAGTACCGGAGATTGAACTCAGGGTCTTGCGCTTCCCAGGCAAGCATTTATTCTACCGAGCTATCTTCCAGACCCTTCCTTTTTGTTTTCATAATTAAAGGAAGAAATGTGCACTTTTGTGCTGAGAAGGCCAGGCAATGTCAGTTTATATTTTTAGTCCTGTCTCTCTCAGGATTAAAAGAAGTTTGAGTTTAAGCTGATTAGATCTAAATCTTGGTTTTTCCACTTCTAAGCCATGTGCTTCTAAGTGATGTATTTGCCACAAGCATAGCTGTTATTTGTTTACCTGTACTAAGGTTAGATGACAATAGCATTGAACTCAGAGTTATATGGATCAAAGGTGATCATATTGAAAATATACAGTAAATCCACAGTATATGCTGACCATTATTGCTTTCAAGACTAATGTGAAGAAGAAAAATGAGCTTAGGGAGAGGTAAATTGAAATGTCAGTTTATTTCAGAAAGAGTCTGTTAAACTGATACTTATGAGAATTTGTGCCTTTGCATACAGTAAGTTGCTGAGAGCTAGCAGATCAGGAAACAGTTTTTGAAGGTAGTTTCTTTTTTCTTTCTTTCTTTTGGCAGTACTGGGGATTGAACTCAGGCCCTTGATCTTGCCAAGGGAAGCTCTTATTTCACTGAGCCATCTCCCTGGCCCCTAGTAGTTTCCTTTTTTAAAGTGGCCTGGTTGTTTAGTGGTCTCGAGTAAGACAGAATTATGTACTTGATTTCAATGTGAAGTGAATTAGAAAGCATTTCTAACTAGTGGATAGCTCTGAATAGTTATGTGTAGTATCAGAATTAGAGTTGACACTGAAGAGTAGAGAGACTATTGATAAAAATATAGACAGGAAACTGAATCATTCATTACATTTTAAATCTTGTGCATGAAACATAATTGACTCAGTGAAATGGTGTTGAAAAGTCTAATAACTTGCATTGTAAGAAATGTGGGTAACACATGGCTGCACAGTAAATGTCCAGTCTATCCAAGCTTTCCATGTCAGATTAGGTAACTGATGTTCTTAATATCAATTCTTGATAGTGGAATTATTCTTTACTTTAGAAAAATCAGTAACATTTATGAAATTTGAATCTGTAACCTACAGCTCTGAAATAGTTCTAAGTTTTATTTACAAATTCAGTCCCTCTTAAGATTCTACAACAGAGGCCGGGGACATAGCTCAGTAGAATAAGAGCTTTCCTGGCAAGCACAAGGGCCTGGGTACAATCTGGTTCTAAAAAAAAAAAAAAAAAAAAAAAATCTACAACAAAGTAAGCAAACAGTAATCTCTACTGTGATATAATCAATTGATACCACAGGTCATTTATTTCTTGCCAAATATTGCCTAATATTAATTGATCTTCTCTGGTTAAGAATTGACTCCATGGGGCTGGGGAGATAGCTCAGTAGAATAAGCACTTGCCTGGCAAGTGCAAGGTTCTGAGTTCAATCCCCAGTACTACCAGAAAAAAAAAGAATTAGAATTTTATGTGGATCAGCCAAATAGCTCAGCAGATTAAAGTGCTTGTAAACAGACTTGCTGGGGCTGGGGCTTTGTTCCCTGGACCTGCCCTGCCGGCTCCACCCCTGGGGCATACTGAGATGGCAACTAAGACTGGGCATGGTGGTTCCCGCCTATAATCCCAGTACTTGGGAGGCTGTAAACAGGAGAATCACTCCCAGTCTGATTTAGTAGTGAGACCTTGAACTCCTGTAGAAACCTCCCTAAAAAATGCTGGGGGGGGGGGTGTTAAAAAAAAATTGACTCCACAACTGATAAGTAAGTTCCTTTAGGATAATATTATCTGACTCCTATAGGAGACTCTATGCTTGTTTAACCTTACATCTTAGGCTGATTTGATTTGTAAGAAAACCCCCCACAGATTAAAATCTCTTTGCATACAGCTTTTGTTTCTATGATTGTATATTGTCTGGAGATGCAACTTTATTTTTATGGGCTCAGCCTTCATTGCCTAGAATAGTGTTTATTTGAGAGATTTCTTAACAATAAATTATAATCTTTGAAAAATTATAGAGATTATAAAGATTACAATTTGAACAGTATAATCCTTCGCAAAAATCACGATATTGATGAAATGAGGCTTTCATATTTTCAGCCTCTGCCATTTCAGAGACATCTCCTTCTTTCCTCTAAAAGTCAATTGGGATGGTATAGGAACTGAGGAAGTGGCTCAAATGAAGTGGGAAAAACAAGTAGACCAATACCAAGTATTCAGGCACCATCTTCTGAGCTCTAGCTTATATTTCCTTCAGTTCATTTGTTATAGATGTCGTCCTAGTTACCTAATCTGATACCATTCCATGTTTTGTCATAAGACTGCTTGTTCCCTATGCAAAATGTCAAACACTGTTGTTCCTTTGTCACAAACTTAGCTAATTTTTTTTTTTTTCTTTTTTTTTGTGGAACTGGGGATTGAACTCAGGCCCTTGCACTTTCCAGGGAAGTGCTTATTCTATTGAGCCATCTCCAGGCCTCTTTGGCTAGTGTTTTATGGGAGTATTTCTGTAGCTGCACTAAATCATATCAGAGAAAACCTAATCACACCTCTAAATGCCGTGGAGATGGCTCTGTGGAATAAGTGCTTCCATAAGAGCCTGAGTTCAACCCCCAGTTCTGCCAAAAAAAAAAAAAAAAAAAAAATCAGAACTAGAATTTTATAAATATTCTCACCTCCTGCCCTTCAGGGTCAGTGCTCGGTCATGTTGTGGGTGCCCACTGCCAGCTAATAAACTTTTCTCTATTTTCAGCCTCCAAGGGTGATTCAACTAAATAGGTGTGTTTGTTTTTGCAACAAACCATCCAGGAAATGTTTTTGGCAACTAAGCTATCACATGCAAGAAAACAAGAGTAGAAATTCTCAGAGTCACCTTTCAGTAGAGACAAGCAGATATGCAGGTAGTTGTACAAGACAAAACTTGTGCTTGTCTATTTTTTTTAATTCTTGTTTCAGATGTGTTTCATGGGGGTGTGAAGGGAGGTTGTGATGGATTTTGATTCCCAGAGAGGCTAGAGGTAAAATTTTTGCTGTATGAGGAAGATAAGTATCATAGCATACTAGGCCCTTTGCCTTCTACTAGTCTTACTATTGAATTTCAGAAGGAAATGAGGGTCTACCTCTCAGGCAGCATGGCCCTTTGGAAAAATCACAGATTTAGAACCTCAAAAAATGAAAATAGTGGGAATAGCATTATTTAGTCACTGTGCCATAGTCTGCAATTCATCCAGAAAGTAAGGACTTTGCAATAACATATAGATTCAACTCTGCCTTCATTCCTGGCTTTCCATATGCTAAATCTGGGGAAGTCCCAACTTCTCTGAACATGAGTTTCAATAAGCATAATGCAATGATAATACTACTTACTCATTAGAGTGTAAAGACTAAATGAGATCAGAGATAAGAGTACTGAGAATGTCTGAGGCAGCTGTACAGTCTGTAAAGTGGCAGAAGAATACAGCGTTTGCTTACTTCTAAAGCAGACTCATATTGAATATATAGTGCAATACCAGCTTCTTTTGGCAATCTGCTTCTTCTTTATCCAAACTTGTGGCAGATTTGATAGATCCTGCAGTTGGGGGTGTTGGGTAGAAACCCTACACCGGAGAATCCAATCATACTGTCATAGTTCTGTGTGGTAGTGGTTGACCTACGGTGAGTCCTCCAGATTTTATTAGTTGGAACTTGGAGGTCTATCTCTTCTTCTGATCAGTAGTAGACAAAACTGACATTAACACAAAGGCAGTCATAGAATCCTAGTGATTGCAAAAGCTGACTGATCTTACCCCAGGGCCGTTCCCCTCAGGCCTGTATCCACTCAAGATCTGGTTTGGATTGTGTTTCCAGTATGCACATGTCAAATGATCTTGACTCATCCAGCTGCCTCTCATGTTCCTTCCAATCTAGAAGGCACTGTTTTTTAAGGGGCAGGGTGACATAAGGGCCTATTTTGAATGAGAATATCTAATAAAACCTCTCTGCTTTTTTTCTTTACTTGAAATTTATTACTGCTTATACTGTCCCTTATTTTAAATCTCTGTGTCCTGTATCCCAAATGCTTACTTTCTGTGATTGTACCAGTGATGTGGTAAATCAATGTGGAAACTAAGACTAATGAAGATTAAATACAGCTATTAGGATTTATACTAATGGAAATATTTTGAGGAAAGCAAGCTGGCAGATATTGGGATTCAATATTATATAATATTTACAATAGTCACATTTCTTATTGATCATTGTAACTAAGTTTTTAGAATATACTATGGTTGTCACAGGAAATAAATAAATGTATTTAGCAAAAAAATATAAACACCAAAACCATTCTTTGGGTTGGGAGATAGCTCAAGGATCTAAGCATCTGCCTGGCAAGTACAAGGACCCTGCTTTAATCCTGGGTACCACACCCTGTTATGGTCCCATGCCCAGCTGGCCACTAAACCCAGCACTGGGGAGGCTGAGAGAAGAAGATCACTAGGAGTCTGAGCTACATAATGAGACCCTGTACCAAATAAATAAATAAGTAAAAGATATTTTTTAAAAAACTACAAATATAAAAGATACGAGATTCATGATTTTCCAGCTAAAGGAGCTTGCCGAGTAAGGCTAAGAGAATAGTGCTAACCCAACTTGGAGTTCTGCTCTGGCTTCTCTCTAGTTTGTATGACAATGTCCGCCCTCTTTAGAGGCTTTGCTGCTGACTTCCTTATTTTTTAGGAATACATTTGTCAAACTTGCCAGTAAGTTTAGCATCACTTTTTCCTCTTCTGATTCATTTTCTTTTTCCCTCTTCCAGCATCGCATCCCTTCCTCTTCCCTCTTCTCTCCTACAATATATTCATTATGTATATATATCTAGTAAGTACAATATATCAAATAAGTACTTTGTCTTAGCTAGGTTTCTCATTACTGAGATGAAATACTTAATACCAAGCATTGAAGGAGGATAGGTTTACTTGGCTCACAGTTTGTACAGGTTTATTCCATAATTGGTTGACTCCAAGACAGAGTGGCACTGTTGAAGTGAAACACTTCAAGGTAGACAGGAGCTAGCAAAGCAACAAGGGACCTTAGCAGGTTTTCTCTGCTCCTTTTATATTTTGTCGAGGCTACTGGGACTAGGGTGGTGGCAAACAAATCAATGGACTGATTTAGTGATCACACACCCTGAATCTCTGTAGATTCAGCCACTTTTGAGAACCCCCCTATGACTACAAAGCCTATGATTACACGAGGCTTTTAGGGAGAGACTCAGACATAAAAAATAGAAAATTAACCTCTGGTCCCCAAAGACTCATATACATTTTTATTCAGAAGGCATTTAGTCCATCACTAAGAGTTGCCAAAGTCCTAACAGTTTCAGGATTACCAAAACATCCAAGTCCAGAATTTCCCTTGAGATTTAAGGCAAACTCATAGCTGTGAGCCCCTGTGTAAATCAAAAGAAAGTTAAACACTTCAAAACTACGATGGCCCAAGGTACACATTGTCATTCTAAAAGTGGGAGGTACAAAGGGAAAAGACCAAAGCAAGTTCCAAGTCACCACATACTCATCTGTACATTTTTTCATGTATGTGTAATAATACTTAGATGAACACACACACATACATACAGTATTTGCTCTTTGTTTTATAAAAATAAAATTATATACTGATTTGCCTCCTCCTTGTGTCATTCATGAACATATCTGAGCAATCTCTTGAAAGGAATTGGAATGGGCTTAATTCCTGCTGCTAATCAGTTATTTTATGTTTTATACAATGGATAAAGTTTATTCACCATGCCTAGGGAAGTGTTGGGGCCAAAGTTCCTAGTTTATATAACCAGTTTTGTGCATCTTTCTCAACCTTGTGTTCAGCGATATCTTATTGTTAGTTTAAAATAAGCCACT
Organism: Ctenomys sociabilis; assembly: GCA_004027165.1. Classification (NCBI taxonomy): domain Eukaryota; kingdom Metazoa; phylum Chordata; class Mammalia; order Rodentia; family Ctenomyidae; genus Ctenomys; species Ctenomys sociabilis. The sequence continues at coordinate 145,028 of PVKA01001235.1, forward strand.
ATGGGAAGATAAAAAAACAGCAAGGTGCTTGACTTTCCTTCAGAGAATAAGTTAATGAGCATGCCAGGAGCCATGCCTATTCCACTGTGTGTGTGTGTGTGTGTAAAACACTTTTTTATTTATATCCTGTATTACTGCAGTATGATTAATCTATTTGTATATTTACCTATTACTGATTTGATTTTGATTAGGCAGAAATTAGATTGCTGGAGCAAAGGCATGTGTATCCTGAATTTTATCAGATGTTTTATGATTCTTCTCCAAATTTTCTGCAGTAATATGAGATTGCTCTCATTTTTATTCCCCTCAGCATTAGGTATTATCTTTATTCCTTAGTTGTTATTCTTGGTTTCTTGAAGAGGCAATACATTTGTGGATGGTTATCAGGCCCTTGGAGGTGTGTTGCTGTGGATTTTCTGTTCTTTTGGTTTCTTTTGTATCTTCCAGGTTGTTTAGCTTTTTCATTCCATCTTCAAATTTTCATTGTGCGTTACAGACTCTACAATTCCCTCTCCATCATCTGCACTGAAATTTACTTTTTAAACTGGTGTCTGCCGGTAAAACTTGATATATTTTTGCATGTCAAACACTTCTAATAACATTTGTTTTTCTTTTTATGGCTGTAATGACCTCTGAAGTTCTGGGTTTCAGAAAGTCTTCTAAATGTTTTTTTAAGGTGTACTATTTTTCCCCTTAAGCCATTAAAAGAGAGAAGTTCACACCAACTTCTAAATTAAAGTATGTAAACATTTTGAGAGCTTGCCCTGATGCATGCAAACCGAAGGCTCTTAATGATTATTGCAGAACTGAAATACTCATGAAATTTTATGATAGAATTACCTCAAAAGGTCACATAGCTCATCATTCCACACCTGCCTGGGTCTTCATGTAAATTAACAATTTAGTTTAATCACACTGCTGCAGAAGTTACTCAAGCAGTATATCAAGAGAAAAAGCCCTAAAAACTCCTCATTGTTGTTTTGCTTCAGAGGATGAAAAAAATCTCAGATTTCTTTCTGAATTAAAATAAAATAATACAAACTGGGCATGGTGACACATGGGTGTAATCCCAGCACTTAGGAGGCTGAGGTAGGAGGAAGATTGCTGAGAATTGAGGCCAGCATGGGCTACATAGTGAGTTCAAGGCCAGCCTGAACTGCAGAGTGAAACACTGCTTTAAAAAACAAACAAACAAATAAATAAATAAGACAAAACAACAACCAAAGGAAAAGAATTAGATGATACAGAGGATAATTTTTGAAGATGGTGATTCTTTTGAAAAAGAAGATGTCATGATACAATATAGTGAGTTTCATTATTGCTGACCTGGGGCCACAGTAAATAATAATTATTACTTTTTTTTTTTGCAGTACTGGGGATTGAACTCAAGATCCTGTGCTTTCCAGGCAAGCACTTATTCTACTGAGCTATCTCCCTGGGCCCAAATTATTACTTTTTAAAAAATTCACATTATAGAACATAATATTTTTATATTATCTTTCTTTATAGGGGGTAAAATTTATTAAATTTTCCTTAGTGTTGATCATCAGAAATATAGATGAGATATATGCATGTCTCTATGGGAGAAGAAAGTGGCCACCAAAAAGAGACCTTTCACATTATTTGGTAACGTAGTGGTCTATACAATTCATAGTATATCAGGTATAATGTCAATCATAATTATTCCTCTACCATAAATTTTTTAGTTATAATTAAAACTGATATTAATGATAATTACTTATAATAGAGACTGAACACAATTATAAATAAATATTTTTACAATATTTGTACAAAGTACAATGCACCTTTATAATGATTGATTTTTAGATTACTATCAATTTGTTAGCTCATATTCAATGTTTTAAGATGTTTAGATATATTCAACCTAGAGTTTACCATACAACCTGGATAGGATTTTATTATTTGTTTTTTGGTTGACTCAGGCTGCCTTAAGGGTGTGTCTAGTAAGGCTGGTGGAGGTGGGGATCAAACCACGGTATCCTGAGCCTAACTACATTTGCATGAGCAGGCGCTTAAACAACTGAGCTAACTGTCAGGCTCCCTACACCCTGATAAATATATATGATAGAAATGTCATATATATTTCATTATTTTATAGATTAAAGAATTGATAAAAAGTTAAATAAATCACCTAAACAGTGAAGTAGTGGAATCCATCCAACCCTATTTTACCCCTTAAAAATTCTAAACATTAGCCTTTGTCTAGATTTTTTGACATTTAATAGTTGTATTTTCTATGTGTTTAATATAATTCTATTTTTGACTCAATATTTCATCATTTGTGTTACGTTCAGTAAAAGCTAATTTTCAGAAGCATTTAAAAATAACTTAAAAAAAACATAATTCAGAGAAATTTACTGTTCTAAATCTACCCTTGGGTAATAATTATCGTCCATTCTTAAGTTAATTTAAAATTTAAGAGGAAAAATGAAATGACTATTTTATGATTAGTAATTTAATTAAGTTTTGAGAAATTTTGTTCATAATCTTGAGAACATTCCCATTTATAGAAATATGTTAGCTTCACGTTGTACACAAAGCACAAAAAAGTATATAGTTTTTATTAAATCCACAGTTCTTTCAGAGTTCTGAAATTTACAAAAGAACGCTAATGAACAGCAAATTCACCAGAAAATTATATTACATCCACAAACTCTTTCATACGATGCATAATCTGTGTGAATATGTATTTTCATAATATTTTAATGAATATCCAGTAAAGCATGTTTCTATTAATTTTTAGGTCTATGAGGTAAATGATGGAAAAGAGACTATTTGTTTCTCAAAATTATGGTACAGACAGAGGAAAAGGAAATATGGGGAAACGCTTTTACAGATGAAGTGTTTTCATGAAGAAAATGATTTCGGAGTACCTGCAGGGTAAATGTGCAGGAAGGCCCAAGGATGTGAGTCTTGCCTACACACTGAACCTCTCCTTTCTACAACGGATTCCTTGCTGCAAGAATATAAAACTTTGATAGGCAGTCCCTGGGTCTGAATGGTATTCAGAGAAAGCACGCAATTTTTACAAACCCTGGTAAATTCTTTGTTCAAGACTTAAAGAAAATGCATTTTTAGAACTTGTCTTAAACTGTTAAACAGAGTGGGGTTTTTTTTTTTTTCCCCTTTTATTGTGGTATCAGGGACTAAACTCAGGACTATCTATTGAGCTATCTCCCCAGCCTGGCCTTTTCATTTGTTAGGCCAACTCTGTGAAAAGGCTATGCCCCTATTAGTGTGTTTTCTTCAGCTATTCTTAGATATCATCTACTACATTACAAATTGTGCATTATTTCTCAATATCAAAACTGTTTTGTCTTTGAATCTTAAGTCAACATATGAGACGAAATAGTGTTGATGCATTTTTGTTGAGTACATTATTAGAGGTATTTCCTTAGCAATAAAACTAATTAAGGATTGTAAATGTTGCACTTGAGTGACTCTTGGAGGAAATGTAATAAAAGAGGAAAATCACTGGATCCGGATCAGCCATCCTAGCTTCTTGTCCTCGCCTCCCCATTAAACACATGTGGTTTTGGCATGTGCAAGAAACCTTGAACAAAAGGTCACTGGCAAACAAGAATGTTCACGTGGGTATTAGAACAACTCCATTACAGCTTTAGATTTGCATGATGGGTGGAGGTGCCGAGCAGCGAAACTCATATAGGAATTAATGAAACAATGACTGCAGAATTTCTTGTTATTTATAAATGACAATTTCAAAAGAGCATGGTAAAGACTTACACAGTTATGAATTTAAAAATGTAAAGGAATCAAGTAGAAAGGCTGAACCTACTTTTTGCATGATATTCCTACATCACATTTCTTGACATTGTACTGAATTTTATGTACTCTTAAAAGTTATTGTCAGTCAGTCTTCCACCACTGTGACCAACAAATGCCTGAGGTAATCATCCTGAAGGTTTCAGTCCTGACTGGTCCGCTGCTTTCAAGGCCTGTGGGGAAGTAGCAGGCAGTGGCAGGGGCATCTAATAAGGGAAGCTGCTGAGAAGAAAGGGAGAGACAGGGCACAATGTCTCCTGGGGGTACACACACCCAGTAACCTAACCATCCTCCATGAGGCCCCCCCGACCCCACATGGATGAAGATATTTAAATTGGGAATTAAATATTTACCCAACCACTAGAACTTATGACCACAAGATCTACCAGAAGAGTTCACAATGATATCTCAAAGATGCAAGTGGGAGAACCTACAAGAACAGTATATATGAAAATAGAGGAGTGTGAAGTATTTATTAGCAGATCAGTATTTATTAGCACACTTAAAACATGTGAGAACTATTCTTTGTCTTTGTTTTTGTTCTGTCTCTGTGCTCTGTCTCTCTCTGTCTCTGTCTCTCTCTCTCTCTCCCCCTCTCTCCTTCCCTCCTATTGCACAAAGTCACCAGCAGATACAGTGGCAGCAGTGACGGCCACAGGATGTCCACAGCTCCTCCGTAAAATTCTTCTATCACTCAATTTTCTTTGAGATTCTTTAATTTTCTTACCATAATCAATGCCACCTCTCTGGGCAAGATATAAATAAGGATTTTAAAGCTAAATTCAAATACAGGTCATATTTGAGTATAAGCATTTGGATTTTGTTTTTTATTTTAATCGTATTCATCTACTTTTTTGATACTGTGTACAGAAAGTGAAAAGACCACATTTCTTAGTTCATATCTGATGTTATCATGTGTCCACATAGGACTTCTTTTTTTATTAATTTTATTGAGAAAAAGATTGCAATGAGACAGTTTCAAAACAGGTTGGTAGGAGAGTTACAACTAATGCATTGCATATTGTTGTCATTCATAGTAGTCATTCATAGTACAAGATGCAGTAGTCATTCATAGTACAAGATGCAGACAAGTTACAATTAATGCATTGCATATTGTTGTCATTCATAGTAGTCATTCATAGTACAAGATGTAGTAGTCATTCATAGTACAAGATGTAGACATGATATCCTGTCCAAACACTATTAGTACAAATCTTTCTTCTTATTGAATTAAGAGAAAATAGCTACATATCTATGCTAATTATTTTGCATATACAGATGCAAAATTTTCTTTATTTATATCTCATTTTTTGTTTAGTTTTGTCAGAGATGGGTATTCCATTGATACCAAAATACTCTAGTTGCATGAATTCAGCAAAATATTTCAATATAGTCTAGTATCCTACAATAATAGTGGGTTATCCACAGGACGGGCACTGTCCGAATCTGTTGACTTGAGTCTTCCACAGCTCAGCATATTAACATGGCTTCACTTTTCATATCGCATTTCTACACTTTTCTGCTGGATGGTTAAGGCCAAGATAAAGCAAGACGTATATAACAAGAAATGTAACTTCTGTATCTGATAAGGTCAGTCAAGTACCCTCAGGGTTTATCCTGTAACCCTGTACCGCAGTTTGCAGATCCTTTGTCAGTGTCAGCCACATGGATGAGTCATGGCCATTGCTTGACCAATTTGCTCTCTGTAAAAGCCTGAGAGAATGTTTTCTCTCCATATGACTCTCTTTAGGCACACTATTACATCATCAATCACTTTCCTCTGTGGCCCTATAATCTCCTTGATCAGAAAATTTGGGCTATCATTCAGTTACATGATGTTACAGTATAGGTTCTCCTATGTCCTCAGTCCTCACTGACCTTGAAAGGCTAGGGCCAAAATGTTGGCTGTCCTTGCAGCCTTTTTTTCCCCCTAATTTTTGGTCTGCATACTTAAGTTGTTAACCTTCCAGAAGTCAAGCTTATTATTATTACCCTATAACATATACAGTTGGGTTTAACCTATCTGTCTGAATACCAAACATATTAGGCATAAGATAGAACATGTATTTTTACATCAAGTATTGATATGTTTAAGTCTCGTAGAATATGGAGAAAGAATTTAAAAAATAAAAAATATTTTTAAAAATGTGAATAAACAGTTACATATTTTTACACAGAAATTTAGAAATCTAACCATATATATCACTGTAGCAGGCCAGTTCATATAGGAGTTATTTTGATTTTCTAACAATTTAGCAATTCCCTCTCATTTCTCACAGCCAATCTTGTGTTGTCTAAGCAAACTGGGACTCTACTGTGTTTATTTTTCACTCATTCTGCATAATGTCCTGTAGAATATTTTCCATTGCTTTTTATACAATGGATTTCAGGTTCTAAAAATAATTCTATGCAACATTTCATTCCTTTTCTCTGTGTTTTTTTAAGTCCATGTTGCTATGCACCAGAAAGAAGGGGAGTAAAAGCAGATTCAGTTTTCAACATTTGTTCATTAGAACATTTTACACACATACACATAAACACACGCACGTGTGCATGTGCATGTCCAGATTGCTGGACTGCTGCCTTTACAAGAGGTGTACACTTTCTGTTGTATCATTAGGCCTTGGTTAGCTCAGCTCTGTTTCCTGTAGGCCTTTCTGTTTGCAGCCCCAGACACTATGAAACATGAACACAGCTCTGGAAACATTATGGCCTGGTAAATTCACAATTCCTTTCCCTTCTCCACTCCTTTACCCCAGCACAAAGCCTCCATGTTAACCTGCAACTACCAATCTTGTTCTCATTTGTTAAGATTTTCATTAAGCACAAAAGATAAAAGAAGATTCTCCCTTCTATATTCCCTTCTTTCTTTTTTGATGGAACCAGGGATTGAACCCAGGCCCTTGCGCTTGCCAGGGAAGCACTTATTCCACTGAGCCATCTCTCCAGCCCCTCTATATTTCTTTCTGTAGCTTTCCATTAGCCCCCTCCATTCATGTATTTTATAAGCACCACCTCCTTTTATCTTCCCTTCTCTTCAAGTGTACAAGTATAGCCCAGAGTGGTGGTACAAGCCGGTGATCCCTTTGCTCTTGGAATCTGAAGCAGGAGGTCTTAAGCTAAAGCCCAGCCTGGGTAACTTAGAGACCCAGGACACTTGCTCTCAAAAGTGAACAAAGGCCCTGTGTTATATGCCTGATATAAAAAAATGGATGCATTTTGTCCTCACCCAGGAGATGTAACTTCCCTTTGTAGATATTACTTCCTCTATCTTGGTTATGGCCCTGCCCTTCTAACCTTTAGATAAGATTCTCTGTCCACCACTGTTTCCAAAACAAGAACCCTCTATACTCTCACATACTTCCTCATTTGAAGTACATTTTGCTCTTCTTTTATTAATGTATTTGGTTGGTATAGGGTTTCACTATGCAGCTGGGACTCATAATGATCCTCCTGTTTTCAGCCTCCCCAGCGCTGCAATTACAGGTGTGTGTCATTACACCTGGACTTTGTGGCCAGCTCAGTGAGCCCTGAGGCGGGGCTGGCATGGTTTGTGGTGCTGGGGACCGATGCACGGTCCATGTGCTTGCCTAAGCAGGCACTTTAGTCCAGCCCCATGTTTAGCTTTTACTATTCATATGTTCATTCAGTTAATCCACAAATATTTGCCAAGTTTATAGTATGTGTTTGAAACACTGTCTGAGTTTCTGGAAGTACAGAAATGAATAAAAATCAAACCACAACAGAAAGAATATTCCTCTCCATGACATAGAGCATTTTTGCACACATTGATATACCTTTCACAACTGGTTTAAAGTGTTTAAATTGGCTTGCTGATTGTTACAGCTTTTATGTATAAACCCAAGAGTAGGTTGAAAATACAAGGAAGTCTCAACATTTCTTAGAATTGTTAATTGGCTTGGAGAATGGGCTAGATTTAGCTCCAGGTTAATGTCACACTAGCATGCTACTGAGTCAGCAAAAAGCACTGGGCACAACTTATTCAGTCCAAAAGTGAGGGTGGGAACTTCTCTTTAATAACTTCCTATTTCTGCATGGAGTCAGCCCTTAAGTTTGATAGTCTTTGCAGCTGACATGAAGCTAAGAATTCATCAGGTCAGAAGATCAAAGGCCTAGTTCTACTGTACTATGAAGCCTCAGGCTAGGGAAGACCCTTGCTTTGACAGAAATACCTGCCTTTTTTTTCTATTTCTGACATATATCTGAGCTCACAGCTGGCCTAACCATGCTGAGCACAGTAGAAAGAAGTTTCTAATCTTTATATTCTTCCATTTTCTCTAGGTGAGAAAATGTCAAATTTGAACTGAAAAAAAGAAGATAGAGATCACACTAAATGCTAGATCTCTTTTCCCTGCAGTGGGTAGAAAGAACACACACAGTAGTATATCCTTAGTGCGTCTGGTAGTGTAGTCCTAGGCATTAGTTGCAGATGGCCGGGAGCAGGGAGTTCTCCATTTGTAGCATGTGGTCACAAGCAATTTATTTCCTTCATCTGCCTGATGATCTAATTATGTAAGTCCAAAGCAACTCTCAGGATGAATATTTGCATTTATTCACAAAAATTTTATATACTCATGGAAAATGTTGGGGTACTAATTTTGGATTGGATCTTGATGTATTTTTTATTGCTACAGATCAAACTGATGTTTTTATAATATACATGATATATTTCTGATACTTTAAAGTTAATTTTTTTCTTTAATTGAGTGTTTTAAAATAAGAAAGGCAATACATTAATTTAACAATGTACATATTTTTACTAAAGCTCTTTATTTTGTAATTGAAATAAGTATATGTATTTTATTTACAAATATAAAATTTTACTTCTATTTACTTTAAAGAGGCGCAGAACACAAATTAAGTTACTTTTATTGAATGAAAAGATTTAATATTTGACTACTATT